>NIPM01000132.1:0-178253 GCA_002738285.1 Holacanthella duospinosa | reverse complement strand
ATTGGCTCCAGTAATATTTGCAATTTCAAATTATCAAATTTACTCAAGAAGCTCCATAAGCTCCATCAAGGACAATGTGCTAAAACGAATTAAAAAAAAACTATTGAACTTTGTGAATAATTGTTACTTGCTTTTTCAGCTAAACTATAAAATTATTTGAACACTGCTTATCTTTAGTAATAATTATTCCGTGCTTCCAGATTGTTCGCCGAAATTGTAACAAACAGTCTATATTTAATAAATAGAATTCGATATATTTAATTTAATTTAATTTAATTATTAGTTGATATGGCTGAGCCCAATCAATGTTTTTTTTTTATACTAATTAGAATTCGATATAAAAAGTGAATATTTTACGACTGAACGTGGATACCCCAGTTCACATATTTTCATCACGGAACCATCCAACATTTTGTAGCATCTGGAGTTGTTTCTGTAGTTTGCAACTAAATGACTATTCGATCTTTATCATGGAATGTTGGCGGGTCTAGGAGAATTTTTGATTTCACATGTCTCCAAAAAAANATGACTATTCGATCTTTATCATGGAATGTTGGCGGGTCTAGGAGAATTTTTGATTTCACATGTCTCCAAAAAAACAAGTCAAATGGGTTTAAATCGGGTTATCTGCCGGTGAATTTTCAGGTTGTTCCCGTAGCCCCCCGGCAGGGTTGAAAGAACCCACCGGAGGGCTACGGGAACACACGGGAGAGCTGCGGGGACCCATGGGAGACTGGCGGGAACCCATGGGAAAGCTGCGGGTCCCCACGGGAAGGCTTCAAGAACCCATGGGAGGGCTGCGGGAACCCACGTGAGGGCTGCAGAAACTCACGGGAGGGCTGCGGGACCCCACGGGAGGGCTGCAGGAACCCACCGGAGAGATGCGNGAATTCGATATATTTAATTTAATTTAATTTAATTATTAGTTGATATGGCTGAGCCCAATCAATGTTTTTTTTTTATACTAATTAGAATTCGATATAAAAAGTGAATATTTTACGACTGAACGTGGATACCCCAGTTCACATATTTTCATCACGGAACCATCCAACATTTTGTAGCATCTGGAGTTGTTTCTGTAGTTTGCAACTAAATGACTATTCGATCTTTATCATGGAATGTTGGCGGGTCTAGGAGAATTTTTGATTTCACATGTCTCCAAAAAAAACAAGTCAAATGGGTTTAAATCGGGTTATCTGCCGGCGAATTTTCAGGTTGTGTACTTTTTCTTTGGTTTGTTAATAATTATTACTTTAATCATCCCCTTACTCTAAATTTGAAAATTTAGTCAAAGAATGATAGTTCTATCGCATTGGAATTTGCTAGTATGGTACATTTTGGTAGTGCTAGTGACATTTTATCAGAATTAGGATGAGGTTTGGCGATTTCCCCATTACAAAACTAATAATAAGACACGACATTTCGAAGTGGCTTGTAAATATATAAAATAAAATGTGAATGCCCTCTAAGCTTCCGAAGTTAAAAAAGTAATTCACGAAATTTGCAAAAACTAATTGAATCCTTCCCAACTAATGAATTTCACAAGATTACCTGCCTACTTTCTAAATCTCATCATTGTCTAAAAACTGCTCTGACTTACAGAACACTAAATACAAAAAGACTCTTGACTCAAACTTATAAAAATTCATTGTAATAGCGATGGTACTTTAAACCGTAACCTGTAAATATTTGATACTATATTTAGGTAATGTGGGAACCTAGTGCCCTGTTGTTTTTTTTTCATAAATTTTTGAAAGAATTTTTTTTTTAATTTGTATGTTGTGTGATAATTTCATTGAAACTGCTTTCGAGTATCTTCTGCATGTTTGCTTTAATCATTAAGTTCAAGATTTAACAATGTCCCTGAATTCTTTATAAAAATTATAAGACTAGTTATAAAGTTTATTATAGTCGAATGAAATAGGCAATGTTAATTTTATTTCACAACATAAAAGATGTACATATTTAGTTAGTGGTCAACTAGCAGTGAAGATTTGTCAGGAAATTTGTAGCTGATGGTATGACATAAAAGCCAATTATAAATGTGGAAATATTATTGGTCCTATTTCACTTTTAGTATTGAATAAAATAATCAAGGGTGCATGAGAAAGAGGTATTCGTCTCTAGACTTTAAAATTTAAAAAGTTTCTATGGAAACAGTGAAACATTATCTAAAGTTAGGTACTGTGTTTATTAACAAAAGAATTTTAGAAATAATGCTCATAGTTTTATTCAAAATTTTATGTTTGAGTAATGAGAGTAGCTCCATTATAAACCTTGAAAAATTGTTACTGGATAAATGGATGCGATTGTCATCTTCTTCTTACTGTCTTTCTCGGAATATCTCTGTTTAGATGGATCAGATGATAACTATAGAGTTAGGGTTTTTGCAGTCGCTTCTAAATGGACTTCGGCGCACTCTAACGTTGTCTTTTTCTATTGTTACAAACATTGAATTTCATTCAATGCACAGACTTGTTACATAGACCGACGAGGACCTTTCCCCAATTTTTCTTTAGAATTGGTTCAGTAATTACCGAATAATTTAAATTCGAAATATAAAATTTCTACATAATGCTTATCAGTGACACTTCATTCAATTTATCCGCGAATATCCGCGGAATTCTGAGTAAACAAAAACTGATTTAATATCACTATAATATGCTTATTCTATGCTGCTGCCATTGGCTGCCGGTTCCGCTTAATCGCTGAGCTATACAGAGTCAAATTTATTGAAAAATGTGAAACCTAAAGAAAACCGCGGAAAATTACTAACTTCGTAGTTTCAAAAACATTAATTTAAAATTCTACGGAGTCCCTCACACTATGAAACAGTTGCAAATCCTTTTATAGTTGATGAAAAAATTAATGCTTGGTAACTCAAAGAATTGAAACCCTAGGGCTCCGCTTATTTACTAATTTGTCATAACATTCATGGGGCACATGTTGGTAAGCACTTAAGCTAAATTTTTCGTCTTAAGCAGTAACATAAGAGAAAAACTTAAGATAACCGCATTCAGGGAAGGTCTCAGACCAAAATTGTTACTTAGTTTGAGATGAAACTTAAGATCAATCTTGGGGTGTCTTAAGTATAAATTTGAATTGTCATCCATCAATCTAAGTAATTAAAATGGCACTGCCTTACATTACATCCGATATCAGGGTCAAACAGTTCAAAGCTAGGACAACTCTAGAAAGTCTTACCAGGCTTGAAGTTAAAGGTCATAGCGGTTTGCCTCAAGAACATGTCATCCATCTTTTTGAATTATTGGAACCATTCGTATGGTACAAGACCAAGAAAAATCACGCGGTTAAATCGGAAACTCAATTACTCGTGGCACTAAGTTTTTGCAGGTCAGGATCATTTCAATATCTTGAGGGAACAATTGGTGGATTATCTCAATCTGCTGTAAGCCGCATAATTCAAAAAATGTCCTCATCAATTGCAGTATATTTATCACCAGAATTGATCAACTTTTCATCAAGTATTCCTTCTCTCAACAAAATCAAGTCTGACTTCTTTGATGTAGCTCGACTTCCTAATATCGGCGGGGTAATTGACAGTACTCATGTAGCAATCAAAGCTCCATCAAATCAGGAACCCGTTTATGTAAACAGGAATGGATATCATTCTATCAATATTCAACTAGTTAGTGACAATTGTAATAGAATTTTAGACCCGGTGGTGAAGTGGCCAGGGTAATCGCATGAATCTCATATTTGGAATAACTGTGGTTTGAAGCAACGCTTTATGAATGCAGAATTTGGAGAAACTAGGTTAATCGGTAAGAATAATTTCGAACAATATAGTAATCTACTGAAGTTGAAATACTCTCTTACATTGAAAGGTGACAGTGGTTATGGATGTCAGCCTTATTTGTTGACTCCATATTTAGATGTGAAAACACTTCCAGAGTCTCGTTATAACAGAAACTTGAAGAAAACGAGATGCGTAATTGAACGATCTATCGGTGTTTGGAAATCACGATTTAGATGTGTCGACAAATCTGGCGGGACACTTCTCTATTCACCTCAATGCGTAATTTAGTATAATAAGCAACATTTTATAATTCACAAACTAATTAGCGGAATGATTTAGAGTGGCAACATTATTCTCTCAACTCTGTCGTTACACAATTATTGCATCAACAATCGTATACCATTGGATCTTGCTGATGAACACTTAGCTAACCAATACTATGATGAAGATGCATTTGCACCTCAGGGAATAATTGACGATACAAGTGGAATTGAGACCAGAAACAACTTGTTGCTAAATTATTTCAATTACTAAAAAAAGTTTATAATAAGTTTTGATTCGAAAAATAACTGTTTATAGAATTAACAAATTTAATCAAGTATGCTAAAATAATTAGATGAGTGTGTCTTCCCTTTCAATTTTTGTTTCTTCAACGACAATTGGCAACGGAGTAGTTCCAATTTTTCTTCTTCAATTGCAATTAGTCGTTGGGTATTTTGGTTGCCTATACACATTTAACTTAATATGTCCATCTGCAATTTGACAAGTTTAGTGTTGTTGCTCTCTCGAACTCCTATAAATAGTTTTCAGTTAGTAATACCGAATTGAATGATAGGATTTATCTATTAAGCAAAAAAATGTGAAACGCCTGCAAAGTAGCGGTTTTTAATTCAATCGATTACTTATAAACTGTATTTACTTTCCATAGTATCACTCGAGCCAGAAATTTGTACTCCACCTGTAACTTTTGACTGGATATGTGGGTTGACTTCCAAAGATGCTATAATTGTGAATGTTAAAGTGACTGACAAAATTCAATATAAGATTATTAAAGTATGCACCTGACGGAAGTGCTGAAGGACGCAAGTCATTGTTGGTTGAGCTGCTACTCATTTGTTCCAATTCACCAGCATTTGATCCATACTTGTCATCGATTTCAGTTTCTATAGTTTTTGGTGTTTATGGTGGAGAGCTGTCTGAAAATTTATTAAAAAAAAGATTTTTGATAAGGATGGGGAAATGGTCATACATTTTGCATGCATCGATTGGCACAGATAATATGTACGTTAGTTTACAATATGGAAATGACGTATCATGACCTCCGAGAATCCCTTCTACGGAAGTAGACCCAATAATGCCCAAAATTCTGACTTCTTGTGATGACAAAGGTTCGGATGCTTTCCTCCTCCTGTTTTAGACATAAAAGCCTTCGTCATTTTCTCGCTAATACTCGCCTTGGATGTTGACTTATAATTAGTCCACTTCTTCATTACTTCTTGGGTGTTACGTTTGGCGTTCGAGACCTGATACAAATAAATAAATGTAACAATTGAGTCTGAAATCTGATTGATCAAATGATTGTCTATTCTTTACTTTGTTCACTTCATCTGTCACAGTCTGCCACTGTTGTTGCTTCGCTCTATGTGTAACGTTTGAAGTGAATGCTGCCAAAAGTATATGTTTCCGCTTTTCTACTTCAGCAATGAGTACCTCCATTTCTCCACTGCTGAAGTTTTTCGCTCGCTTCTTACAATTTTCTCCAATCTCTTCTGAGTTCCTTTTCATTTTCAGCAATTGAAACTGTACTAATTGTTATTAAAGTTAACAATGGACAATGACAGTAATATAGAATAAACAATCAAATCAAAGAAACTAAAGTAAACACTAATCTTAATGAAAGCGAATAATTGAAATTTGAATTCTACCGTTTCCCGCGATTGTTGTCCTTGCAAAAATATTCTTAATTCCAATTTGGTTGCAGCGTTGCCGCAGCTAAATCAGTCTTAAATTTTTCTATCTTATATTTTTGCTTAAGTTTGAAAAGAACAACGTCCAGAATGTAGATAAGGTTTCTACTTTGAGATACTTAGTTTTCCACTTAAGAAATTTATCTGAGATAGAAATCTTAGACAATCTACCAACATGTGGCCCCAGGTCGCTAATATTCTATCGAATATCGAACTCCACACCATTTCTAGCTTATATTTTCCAGTCATAAATAGACACCCAGCCGTAACAGTTCCAAATGCATTCTGATTGTCCTGGTAACGGAACTACTCGGTCTGAACCTTATATATTAAGTATAAGTCCCTTTGCGATCTAAGTCACCGCCCGTGAAAACCTCACAAATGGGCACTGATTCTAATTATTTTGTAAGACACCTATGACTAAAAGTTTCGCAAAAATTTAAGAATCATAAAAACACAAAATTTATACTAATTCTTTTTGTCATAAGCCTTCATTTTCATTGGTAACTACTACCACCTTGTACTAACAAACTTTGTCTCATAATTTGCTGTCGTAATAAATTCCACCATTCATTGATAGGGCGATGGCCAAAGTCAAATAAAGTTATTAATTTATAAAGTCAAAAAAAAAAGTAATTTTTTAGCAAAATTTTGTATGCAGAATATTCAACTTTCATAAAAAGTTCTATTTTCATCTAAAAATGTTAAATTTCTGTCATCAACATATTTCATATCATTTGTGAGAATATAGACAATATTGGACTTGTATAATTAAAATCGGGCTGACAACATTCCATTTCTTAGAACGTGTAACAGGCAGACGGCACCGTAAATTTCATAACCCTTCTACGAACACACTGTCTGTGGTCAAAAACGATTTAAATCAGCGTTGCAGTAAGAAATATGCTTAATCGTACCTAAATTAGTATGGTTATGCAGTAAGTTAAATATTTTGTTTGATGTTTTTGGCCAAATTTTTCAATGATTCCACCTACTGTGCAATGGTGAGTAATTTGTGAACAAAGTTTTATTCCAACCATCCACGTGTGCATTCTCTTCCAAACGATAGATGGCTGGTTTGTAATGAAAATACGAAACGTCATTACTGTGGCTTCGAGTTTACAAGGCTTAAAAGACAAAAAATTTTGCTTGGAAACTAAAAAAAGTAGTTGACATATTCAGACTTCTGCAACAGTGCTGTAAGAATGAAGTATAGTGGTTTTAGTTTAATGTCACACATTGCTTATGTCAACCGGTTGGCTTTCCCCCGGCTAAACTCCATGCTCTCATGTAGTAAATACTCTGCCTATTGTCACACCGTCTATTATCAACCTCCGCCTTTTGTCACCTCATTTGAACTGCCTACATGGCAGCTAAACACACATTAATGGAAACTTTTGGTTCTGAAGGGCAGAATATAAACTCATTTTTGTTTAAATAGTGTGGGCGATCAGTGACGCTTGTAGGAACGGTTTCATTAACCTATTTGTTGTATTTACCATGCGGTCTCTTACCTAAGTACAACATATTGGATCGTGAAAGCTTATTTTCTTAAAGACTCACAAGCAGTTACTGAAGTATCCCAACCGCGAGTATCCCAACTTAGATGTGCACACTAAGATAACTTTCTCATCCCACTTTTAGAAAAATTGTAGCAAAGCTTCTCATCGCGAAATTAAATGAAAGATATGTCAATTGATCGTAAATCTTTTCTAGATTAAGGGTATATGCACATAGAGTCGCGACAGCGAATTTTACAAACGCGACGACGATTTTGCTGAATCGCGGTTACAAAGACGAATGTGCAATCGTAGGCTCAATCGAGCTTAATTACACATATCATAAGCTACGATTGCGATTGAAATATTCGATTGGAAGAAATGAGCAATGCAAAACAATGTAACAAAGCAGAGAGTCAAAGAGAGGGATCGGCAGGTTCTCTGTTGAGTCAGGTGGAAACGCACACAGCAGTCAAAACTCTCGAGTTTTTTTTCTTAATTCACCATCTATAAGCATTACAGAATGGCGCATCGTCACAAAACATATGTTTTGATTGGACATAAGCTAATGCAAAACAATGGAGCAAAGCAGAGAAAGGAAAAAGAGGGATCGGCAGGTTCTCTGTTGAGTGAGGTGGAAACACATAGGGGTCAAACTTTGATTTTTCTTTTCAACTCACCATCTCTCATCATCACAAAATCGCGTATCGTCACAAAAAATATCTGTTTCGAACAGATATGAGCGAATCGTTCCTAGAGACGATAAAATATCTAAAAACTCACATCGCGATTGAAAAAACTCTCGTCGCGAATCTATGTGAAGGCTTTTGCGTCAATCGCGAATACTAAAAGCGTCATCGCGTATGTAAAATTCGCTGTCGCGTCTCTATGTGCATGTAGCATAAGGATATAACATCCATTACTAGTGCAGAACACGAGTTTTTCAAACAAATTTCGAATTTCAGTGGATTTTTTTTTAAATTTTTACAATGAATCTCTAATAACCCACTGAAATTTGACTAGAAGTATTTCAATCGAACAGCAAATTCACGTCTAATACGAATTTGGCAACCATTTGTGGCGATAAAGTCAAATTCTCCAAAAACAATTTTATAGATTTGCCAAATTACTTTTGCAAAATTTGACTTTCACGTTAATAATGCACGTCAGATTCGTAATTTGCCTCTAATTTCTGTATAGTGACGTACAACATGAACTAATTCTATTGGGCCATTTTGACATTTGTTACAAGAACGACTACACAGAAATTCAAGTGGAATTTGCAATTAAGAATGATTACTTTGAGAAGTTATTTGCTTTTAAAGTATTTCAAATTCAGCTAATAACTTTTAAAACCTGTAAAATAAATTCAAAAATATATCGTATAATAAAATGTGCCGCTAAAACCAGGAACTTTGGTTAATGTCACCTAATCTTTAAATTATCTCTCACACTCAGTTGACATAATCGGCTATGGTCAAGTCCGTTTATTGTCAACCGATTTTTCGACTCCCTCGGAGGTGACATGAAGCTAAAACCACTGTACCTAATTTCGAAAAACCTGGCGCTTTCTAGCGAAACTAGAAAGCATAAAAGGAATAGGAAATCTTTACCTAATTCTCGCTATACATTAATTACTTTAAAGTATTTTAAAAGAAACCTAAAGAACTATCAAACTTTTATTTCCTAATCATTTAAGATCCAGTAAAATCAAAGGCAAAATTCTGCTTTCAATAGCAAATTCCAAATTTATAATGATGAAAAGTATATTATAAGGGATATAGAAGAATAATTTTGCAAAATTCCATCTGGCATATGTTACAATAGTTTCGATTGTGAGACTGAAAAGGAAGTTTATATCTCTAGTTGTCTAAAATCGTCACAAACTTAAATGCACGTGTCGTACTTGCAGGTTAGAATTTACGTACTTAAATACACTTTCAGTTGTGAATTCAAACGGAAGTTATAAACATGTCTTCAGCTTTGAAGCGTTACATAAACCGTCACATTTAATTCAATTTTTCTGGTCAACAGACAGTCTTTTAGACAATAAACCATATCAACGGTACAAAACCCGTAGACAAAACCGTAACATGGAAGCTTAGCAACAAAATGAATTGGAAAGAGATGTACATTTTTAGTGCCAAATAAAGAACCCTAAAAATAAAATAAATCGTTGTAAACGGAAGTAATCATGTGTTGCAATGCATAAACCGTCGAGTTGATTGAGAAAATATCAGAGAAAATTAATATTCAAATTCATCAATTTAATTAATAATGAATGTATGTAATCGACTACTGCAAATGTACAATGCGTACTGAGCATCAGCACGTACACTGCCCATCTATAATGCTTAGTGCTACTTGAAACATCCATTACGCACGTACAATACTCACGTTCAATTTTTGCTACATATGTAGACGTCCACTGCGCACTTAGAATAAGCATAAACAACACGCTGGAATAATGCGCTCGTACAACTCGCAGTGCACATTATAACTGCTCCAAGGTATAGACATCTAAATTACACATATATGCTTACTGAGCATGAAAACGTACACTAAGTAAGTATAATTCGCAAGTAGTGCACACTGGGGAATAAAAATTTTGACTATACAATAACAATACTTTCAGTGCATCCAAACATTTTCTGCGCACGTAAAATGCCTACTGTGCATGAGCTTCAACTATGCTATAAATGTTCACTGCGTAAGTACACTAATTACTGGGAATGGAAATGACTTACTTCCGGTATAATGCGCACTTACAATACTTACGTATAATACGCAATGCATATATAATCGTCCACTGAGCATGTACACGTTCATTACGCACATTCTATGCTTACTGTATATGTGAACATCCACTGCGCACGTACAATTTGCACGTGCAAGTTGCAAAACCTTGATGCTTGGGCTATCCGGTAGTCAAAACCCTATTCCGATTTATGCATTATTTTTCGACATGTTAATATTTAACATATAAACTCCCATAAAGCAAAATTGGAGCTTTGGGAAAACGTTGGACAAACTATGTCAAACGAATTCGAATATGGCTCATCTTTGAACTTATCTGTTCCTAGTGGATGAGCTATGGATTAGTTAAACCGGAGTCTAGATACGTCGCATAATATTTGAGTTAGAGCAGTAACGGGATGGACGGATAAACCCCTAACAGCTATGCTGTTCGCGGTTAATAATGACCAAGATGTCACAACCACAGTACAAATTGAAGGATATTCGTATTCTTACAAGAAACTTAAAGATAAACGGAGAGACAGTTGAACTCTGTAATATTAAAAATTCACATATTGAGTTAGTTCTTACTATTTACTTGTTACCCGTAGACTGCGTCAGTAGTAGAAGGGTATTGCCATCTTCGCGTTTTTTGGTTTGTCTGTCCCCCTAAACTTTTTGAGATTGTTTTATTTATATGTGTGTCGGAATCTATGATTGTTGGTATTCATCCGTTCAATTTAATGATCTTTTTTCTATAAACAGCCCATAAATTTTATTCCTATGATTGCAAATATTTGTGCATATCGTCCGGCTTATATATTGGTTTCTACATATAGCACCGACTTATTTCGGACGCAAAATGCTTAGTGCAGTTTAAGGAATCAAGGGGCACTCACGGTCTCACTTTTGCCTACAATTGAATTGTTTTCCTATAAACAAGGATGGACCTTAGTTCCCTTTATATAAATGATTATCTATAAATGTGACTGTATCCTATTTCTTTAACCACAAACACACTACGTAGAATTTGGGTTACGATATTGTCGGTACAGACTAAGGATACATACATCTAGTCATAATTGACAATCTAGTCATAATTCATAATTAGTTGATACAGTAAAACCTGTGTTTGTGCAACTAAATCTGATTCGTCAGATATAATGATAGACACTCCCAATACCATAAAGATGCAGTTAAAGGTTACTTCACTTAACTTTACTTTGAAGGTTAAAAACTTTTAGCCAAAGTTGAAAAAGTGCCGTCCAATTATTTGAGTTTTACGTTTACCACCATATGGGAAAAGTAAGCCGAGGCGGAGCTTGCTTGTTGCACAAACACAGGTTTTACTGTACTTAAGATTTCAACGTATGATTCTCCAGTAAACGAGGTGTCTCTATTTGGCTCTGCATCTGATCCTTAATTTTGAACCTAAAATTGACTCATTATTCTATTTATAAATGTTTTTATTTGGATTTGTAAATCTGTATCTCTTCATTCTATTCTGCTGTCAATGATATGCAGTAATTTTGTACGTAGAGTTGACTCATTATTCTATTCCTAGATGTTTCTATTTATCTTTACAAAAATAAATCTATTTCCACTTCATTCTGATAAAACCAAAACCAACTATGGTTTATTGGTTCACATCATACACGGTAGTTTTAAACTTAAGGTATTCGCACTATAGTATTTGTAGATCCCTATCTGGGTCGGAAAAACTAAGTTCCTTTCCATTTCATGCTGTTATGTGAGGTATAGCTTGATTGCTCACAATGTGCAGTAATTTTGCACCGTAACTTGTCGACTTATGCCTGATCCGAACTTGCCTTTCTCCTATTGTGCTCTTAGGGAAAATACGGTGCGATTAGAAACTTTGAACAATACAATCACTTTTTCCCATAACAACTCTATTCACAATTTACTGAATATTTAGAATAATACTGCATTTTCCCTAGAGCACGATGAGAGAAATGCAAGTTTGGATCTATTTGGTCAACTGTACCTTATTAGTTATAAACAGTAATTTTTTACCTGAAATTGCCGCATTAAGATATTTCTAAATCTTTCTGTTTGGCTTTGCAAGTCTTCATCTCTTTCTATTTCAATAAAGCCTATCTTATTGATTCATATCTTATTGTATTTTGCAATTAATGTTCACGCTTTACTCTATTTCTAGGTGTCTCTATTAGCTCAGCAATCTACATATTTCTCCACTTTCTTCTGTTGCTAAGATTACCCATGGTATTGTTTAGTCTGTGGGTGTTTCTGCCATTGCTACGGTTTTTATAAGTAAAATTACACCTTACATCACCCAAACGAGTCTAAAATAGGGTTAAGTTTTAACCGAAACCTCAATTCTACTATGAGATTGACCTTAAATATCGCTGTTAGTTAGAGCAGGTTTGATTACATGATTAATGATTACAGAGATTACAATTACAGATTACTAATCTGTAATCTACAATCAAACCCCTTTAAGTAATCTATAATCAACTGCGTTTGATTACGGATTTGCGGGCTTGTAATCATAATCAAGTAATCAAAGCCCTAAATTATTTTATATGATTACATGATTACATATTATTGTTATGATGAACAACCAAAAACAGACACGTCATAAAGGAATTTTTTACCTTTTTCACTCTTTCTGAAACAAATCATTCCAAATCATTTTACACTAACACAAAACTTTTCTATCTTTGATTTTTACTTCTCTGGACTTATGTTTTTCGAGCAGTGGAGTACCGTGACTTTTTAAATAGAACCATTTTTTTAAATTATTTATCCTACATTTGAGTTACAAATTGTTTCGTATGCAGCACCAGCTAAAAGTGTTCGTATAGAATATGGAAAATTATGTAAAATATTAGATGGCAAGTATTTTCAAGTTGTTTCGGTATTTGGAAATAAGGTTAGGACAAAACTAACATAGGTGACAGTCGCTGGAAGATGAAACATTTGAGTAACTACATCTCCTTTTGTCCTCCAAACACATCATAAAACTTCTTGCGCAAGATTTAATGAAATTTTTGGTGAACATAATGGAGTGAGTACAGCTTTATCGGAACCAATTTTTCTTTCAAAATAGTAGTTTATAAATATAACTTTCGCATTAGCACCAATACATTAGGTTTATACATTAGCATTAACATGATAATTAAAAATTCAACCATGTTCGGATGGAAGTATCCTGAAAAAGATGATCAAGGATCATGAAATTTTTATACAAACACTCATCTAAATAATGTACACACTATCGCGTCTACCGAAAATTTTCATCAATTCAATTCTTGGGCAAGAAGTTGCATGATGTAGTTAAAATAATTTGAAATTGCAGTAATTAGTTTTTGAAACCAACAACAAAGTAATATTTGAAAAAACTCAATTTTAGAATTTGATTCCCTGTATAAAATAAAATGCCAAAGTAATCAAAAATTGTGATCATATTTGCACAGATTATGATTGCTGATTACAGATAAATAATCTATGATTATGATTACTCTAAAATGTAATCATAATCATGATTAATAATCGATTACTCATTTTTGACTGTAATCATGTAATCAGTAATCTGATTACATTTTTTCTGTAACCAAACCTACTCTGGTTATACTTTTATGATTGACCCCATAATTAAAAATTACGTAGCAATACGTAGAAACCGCAAACCTTCAATATCCGATGTAATACATACACATGTAGTGCTACGTTGACAACCTTAGCGACGAGGAAGGCTATGCAGTTCCACCTAGAGGTACATATAGAAATAAGAGATACATATAGACAAGCTTCAAGAATCGTTGTGATGCACAAAGACGTAAAGCTACAAAGACACAAATAGTGATAGCGCAATATGTGGAAATAAGTAAAAAGATGACAAATTGAGTTTCATAGGTTGCATAGAAAACCGACAAAACAAACGCAGTCATTCAGCGACACAACGCTAAGCGAACAGTCATATGGACCCACGTAAAGACACATGTAGCGATGTAGTGATGTGATACGTACAGAGATATAAATCTACAAAAACATACCTAATGTTAGGAATAGCTACACTCAAGTTGAGCTACGTAGGAAAATAAGAAAATACAGTGGACCTCGCCTATAACGAAGTTTTAGGTACCATGAAATTCGGTTCATAACACCCGATGTTTATTATAGCCGAATAATGAACAAATATAAAATTTAAAGTTATGTTCATGACATCCGATGTTTTGACTTTTCTTAGTTCAATTATTTTCTTTTTCTAGATACTGCAGCCTCACAATCCAAATAAACCAAGAACTTACTTGAACAGAAAAAAATGTAGATAAAACTGTGTGGAATATCTTCAGAATTCTGCAATGATTTACTCACGATTTAGAGATGCTGTAACAGTGGATAAAGAATAGTAGATAATTAAAATTTGACAAGTCTTATTTTGTCCACTGCGCCACGGAATAATAGGAAAAACGTTGGTGCAGTGATTCAAAACTTCAATTCTTCATTCATTCACAACGCATTTTATTAAATTGACATAACTTTTTCAACATAATAGGGTCTGGTTCATCTCTCACGATGGTGAAATGAAGGGCTAGACCGCAAGATATGGTTCATTACACCCGAGTGTTCATTTTAACCGAGTTCATTATGACTGAGGTTTTCAACATTAATTTGCCTATCTCAAGGCAGGGACAGGCGGTTCAGGTTCATAATAACCGTGGTCACATTACATCCGGGGTCATAATAGGCGAGGTCCACTGTATGTCAAAACTAGTGCTTTCCATGATCCCAGTTTGACCCAGATTCGGACTCAGTATCTCCGGAGTCACCGACTCCGACGAAAGATATTATACAGTCCAAATAATGTCCACCAAGTCCGCCAAACCGGCAGATTGAATCCTGCTGGACAGACGGCCAGACAGGATTTTCAATCGTATAAAATTTTCCAGCTTTTTGGTTTTTAACCGCGAACCGCAAAGCTGGAAGGTTTATAACATCGTCATGTTCGTCTGTCAGTCCGTCTGGCTGTACCGAGGCAATGTCTATAATTAGCTGCAACAGTGATAGTTACATAGTTCCAGGTTTTATAACTAATTCAAATTCTTCTCAACAAAGACAAAAGTTTAAACAAAACTGTACGATTTTCTCAATATGACAATGGAGCTACAATCCGTAACTCCTTTTTAGTTGATTCGGTGCAAATTGCTTCTGTAAACGAGATGTTCTGCAACTGCTTTAGGCACTATCTACTTGTTGCTCCATGCGTCTATAATATAGAGTCCATTGTCCTATTACGAACAATTTTATTTTCGCGAGAAAAAATTCAAATTCTTGTATAAAAATTTTTCTGGTCTGCTCAATATTTTATCCATGCTCCTCTTTAAGGAACATAAAAAGAAATTTCTAAGATTTGAACACTTTTTGTACATTTTAAATGCATAGTTTGTTATGCTGCTATGATAGAGCATTCCAAACTATCAAAAGTTTTATTGCTCGTCAACAACTCAGGCGTTGTTTTAGAATAACAGACGCGGAAAAACCTATCGGATTAGTATCAACGGTTTTTGCTGGAATCATTGGGAGTGATTGTTCTAGACTATATTTTTGTTAAATCTTCGGCGTATTGTGTAGTTTCCTTTGATGTTATGCGATGAGGCGTCATTATATTGGACGACCAGATTGTCAAGCTCTAGACATCGATTTGCGACTTTAGCTTCTGGTAAAGGTTTGAAAATGTTTAGGATGTACCTCTCCAAGGTTATCTTGGAATTTGGTATCACGCGGATCAACGGCTATACTCCACGGCAATATCTCACAACCAGGAATTCGTCCGAAAACTTTTCGGATTTTGTTTTGACAGACGGATTCAGGATCTCGTTTTTCCAACATTTGATGGTAAATCTTGCCATCTCAGTTTCGATCATCGAACAACACAAAACACCTCATCAAATGTGACCACCTGCTATTGAGCCCCAGCTGACCTTCATAAAGATAAGGCCACTAGGTAAACCAATTTTACAAACAACATAAGAGGCTTCAAAACAGTCACCAGTGACTGTTTTGAAGCCTCTTCACATTTCTTGTTTCACATTTCTTCACATTTCTTGTTCAAATTTTGTCCACAGCTCTTCTTAGGTTGACATGTTGGTCAATTTATGCTTTGGTCAATTCACGCGTTGGCCAATTCACGTGTTTGTCAATTTACGATGTTGATCAACTCACTTGTTTGTCAATTCACGGTGTTGGTCAATTCACGTTTGGTCAATTCACTTTTGGTCAACTCACGTATTGACCAATTTGCTATAGATCAATTCACTGGACACCACTCTCCCAGTTGCCTTTACTCATTTAGTTGGAGTGTACAGAGTGTTCCCAGAAAAAGATAGACGTCTGACTCTCTCTGTCACCCAAATGGATAAGGTAAGCAAAGGGAACATGAATGTGAACTTGCCATACAAAAATGCTTCTATGAACATATGCAATACAAAAACACACCCTGGCCTCGAAAATATAGGTGTCCAGTGAATTAACCAAAAGAGAATTGGCCAACACGTGAATTGGCCAACAAGGTGAATTGACCAACCACGTGAATATATGGCAAAAATAAACAAGAAAATTTGATTCATGATTTACTTCTGTAACATATCAACCATATTACCCTAATACATTATTAGATATCACGCATGTTTTAGAAGCTTTTTTCACAAAAAAATTGTGATGCGTGATCTTATTTAATATTTTCCACTCATTCTGATTTTCAAAATTTAGAAAAATCTATTCTACCAGCTTGTGTCATGTGTGTTTTTGCTGGCCTAATTATTCACCTCTGATTTAAAGCTTTTTTTATTAGATAAAATATTACATACCTATAGTTTTTTTGTAATTGTATAGGATTTTCAGTTCAACTTTGCTTTTGGTTGATCCATTTTCAGAGAAAAAAAAACCTTTTAACTTATTTTAGAACTAAAATTTGATGAGTGTTATGCGTGAGGGCGTATTATGTTAAAAAATTTGAGCGGAGAAAGCCAGAGTGTTATACATATGAGGGCGTATAATGCATAAGGTTGTGTATACTGCATGAAGGCGTAATATCTATAAGCCTTTTAGTGTACACATTACAGAGTCCACCGTTCTTATTATGAACACTTTTATTTTCGCGAAAAAATTCAAATTCCTTTATGCAAATTTTTCTGGTCTGCTCAATATTTTTTGCATGCTCCTCTCTGAGGAACATAAAAAGAAATTTCCAAGATTTGTACACATTTTTTGTTTAATGTATAATGTCGATATGTTACAGCAGTAAATATGAATCAAATTTTCTTGTTTATTTTTGTCATTTATTGGACAATTCACGTGTTGGTCAATTTCACGTATTGGCCATTTCACGCTTGGATCAATTCACGCGCTGATCAATTCACGTGTTGGTCAATTCACAGTGTTGTCCAATTCACGTGTTGGCTAATTGAACACAATATGGAAACAAAATATATCTTATGAAAAATGCGACCTAAAATACGGTAAAAAAGAAAAGAATGTAAGAGTGGTTAGAATAGTTTGACTGACGTTGTAAAATAGTAAAAAGTTAACAATTACTGTGATTATTGAAAATAACATCAGTACTTTTTTGATAAAATGTTGAGTCTGAAAAAATTTTTTTTTAATTTTCAAAGTTAATTTTTTAAAGTCCAAGTGGTAAAGACAAGTTTAGATTGTAAAAAAAAATCATATAGAGAAAGAATGGATACTAGAGTCTTGTTGCACATTGCACTCAAATCCAAAACGGAAATTAAATTAAACTAATAGAGTCGTTAGGACTAAGGTTCTTAATTAAGTAGGATTTAAGAGAAGACGTTTCTCTGTTATATAAAACTATGACTTTGGGCTACTATTTTTGAAAGAATAGAGAAAGAACAAAGAACAATGAGAAGAGTTTCATTTTCCTTTGATGTTAATTCTTAAGAAGGAGTTTTCCTTTTCTCCTGTCAGCAAACCTCAAAATCAAATCCAATTAACAATTTTCTTCTTTTATCAGAGTAATCACGTCCAATTCATGTTACGGAGACTTCTGAAGACTTTTAAAACGTTTCAAACTTACTCAAAAATGAATTATTTTTTTTAATTCTATTTTTCGTTCACAAATTAAAAAAAAAAGGAAAAAAAAGTGAAACAATTGAGTAAAGTTGACCCCGTTTTAGAGATGCAGAGAAAGCCTCTGGTTATCATTGTAAAATGGAAATGAGTTTCACTTTGGCCTGGTTGCATAACTTTCACTTCCGCTGCTTCTGCTTTTATCTCATTGGACGATGAGGGACGGAGTTAGTTTTCTAACTGCACCGCGTCTTCCCTTGAAGAAAATTCTTACTTTCCCCTTGTCATATTTTCTCTTTCTTCCCTCTTCTACCCTCTTCACATTTTACTTTCTCCCTCATTCATTTTCAATCAAAATCTGGTCAGAGTTGGCTGGTTTTTTTTTTGGTGATCCTCTTGTCTCTCTCATACTCAACCCACTCACTTTCTCATCATTTACTTCAACACCAACTTTCTCATCTTTTCCAACTCTAACCTTCACTTGACCTCTCATGAGTCAGAAAACATCAAGGAGAAAGTACCCCATCATCAAAATCATCCCTCTTTACTTTAGTTGAGAAAGTTTACTATAAAAAATTGAACCGGAAAATTTTGTTTTTATCAATTGAATGATGATGCCTGATAAAATTTTTGACAGTGGGTGGTAGTTTGGTTTTGGTAAAACTTTTCTGTTTTTTTTTTTTTTTTTTTTTTGGTGATGGTACTAACTAAGATGAGAGAAGGAATTGAATCTAATCATATCCAAGGGCAAAAAGTGAGATTAAGTGAGGGGAATGAATGAGTTCATGGGGAAAGATTATAAGGAGTTATTATGATGAGTCCTTAAGTGAAAGAACAAGGAGATATACAAAAAGGACTTTCCCTTGAGACCAATAGTCTCTAACTCTTTGAGTACGGGTGAAAGAAAGACAAATCAAAGTTACAACCACAACGAGGACTACTCCGATTGGTCAGATTTTGTCTTATTTTTATAAAAAATGTTGCTGAGTGGGGTAAGTTGACTAAAAAAAAAATTTTTTTTTTTGTTGAAAAAAATTTTTAATTTTGATTTCAAATTTATTATTTATTAGTAAAAAATTTTTTTTTACTTTTTATTTCAAATTTATTATTTATTAGTAAAAAAAATTTTTTTTTGTATAAGTTAGGTTACCTTTCTCCGTGTCTATCTATTGTTGTTTTTTTTGTATGTTATGTTGAAGAGATTAAACCGGATGGGTAGGGCATATCCCACCCTTATTCTCTGACAGCTAAGTTTAATACACTTTTGTCCAATTTTCTAACATTTTTATTCCTTAGTTTCACTAAAGTGAAGAAGTAGTAAAGATATTATCATATGTAAGGGAAAATAAGAAGTAATGTGAAATAAAAATGAAGTTGTAGAACACTGCCGCACCGAGTAATAATTTAGAATTATTCTTGTCAGATTTCAGCTGTCTAATCTAAAATCTACTTACAACATTACACACTTTTCAACTTCATTTTAACTAGCTTTTAGAAGATTTTTCTTTAGTTTTGAATTAAGCGCTACGGTTTTTTTTACTATTTTTTTTAATATAACATTTGTTGGTTTGTTTTTTTGGGTTGTATGTATTAAATTTGATTTTAGGAATAAATTTTATTAGTGAAGAATTTATACTTGGGAAATGTTTGCATTAGATTATGAAGATAAAGTTACATCAGTTTATAAAGTTTTTTTTTTTTTTTTTTTTNAATTTTTTTTTTTTTTTTTTTTTTTTTTTTTTTGCAAGTTGACATTTCAATGAGAGCTTTTCTAAATAAACATTTTAATGTGACTGTAGGAATATTCACATTTAGTTTTGAAATGATGAAACTTTACATTGAGTTGTGATAACCTTCAAAAAACCTTTGGGATTGCGATATTTTCCTACCGATGCATAATTTATGAGTATACTGGGGAAATGTGCTTAAAAAGTCAAATTGGATACAGTTTAGAGGTACAAGACTGTTTCCGGATTTATATGATTCACACCATAACGTAGAGGTTGAAAAGTAATAATTTTTCGCACTCTAGAAACTTGTTTAGATTTAAAAACTTGAAACTTAAAAACTTAAGTCAGAAAATATTTAATTCATTTACGTTATCAAACAAAAAAAATTTTAGGTTACTGATTTTTTTTTAGAAATCAGTATGAAAATTGACAAAAAAATTAAAATGTATCTTAGATTTTACACTCCAAAAAAGTGGATCCGAGAAAATGTGATGACAAATATATCAAATATGTTCCTAAATTACAGCTCTGACGATGCGGCAAATTCAATGTTGTGGCATCATTTCACTTGACCTTCAGGGGTCACCAAAAGTCAGTTATCCAAATACAAGGAGGAGAGACAGATATGAAGTATTATTGGAAAAGTTTTGCNTTAAAATGTATCTTAGATTTTACACTCCAAAAAAGTGGATCCGAGAAAATGTGATGACAAATATATCAAATATGGTCCTAAATTACAGCTCTGACGATGCGGCAAATTCAATGTTGTGGCATCATTTCACTTGGGGTCACCAAAAGTCAGTTATCCAAATACAAGGAGGAGAGACAGATATGAAGTATTATTGGAAAAGTTTTGCNAGGGGTCACCAAAAGTCAGTTATCCAAATACAAGGAGGAGAGACAGATATGAAGTATTATTGGAAAAGTTTTGCCAAACAAAATACGAGTTCATAAATAGCTGCCCAAGATGACCCTAATTTTGACCTTTGAGGGTTATAAGTAGTTATAGAATAATTAATTTAAACATAGGCAAATATTTAGGGTATGGTTTGATAACTCTTGCAACACTTAGTTCTAGTTAACGTAGCACCCAATGTGGGCAAAATTCAATATGCGCCAAATATTTTAAAGAATATTTTAGGTATCTCTTTCGCTGTGTAAAGGTTCATTCTTTTAATTTTTAGCTTAATTTTACGTTTTTGTTTTCTGTTGTTTCATTTTAGGTTGTTTTAAGTATTTTAGTTTACGTGTCACTTCTTTTTTTGGCTGGCGCATGTTGGGTTTGGCCCAAATTTTTGCTTTGGCGCGTATTTGATGTATAACCTTTGCGTTAACTACTGATGAAGGAGTTGTTTGTGATATCTTAAGGTAATTTTACAAAAAATGTTAATTTAAATATGAGTAAACTTGCAACATTTTGCGAAACCAAATACAAGCGCATTTCAAAGTANACAAAAAATGTTAATTTAAATATGAGTAAACTTGCAACATTTTGCGAAACCAAATACAAGCGCATTTCAAAGTATAGTATATCGGAAATTTTTATGTTACCACTAGAGATCATAATGTCTGAAGTATTACTAAAAATGATGTCACATGAGATCCGTGATAGTGATATAGCTTTACAAAAATTTTGTATCACACAGTCTTCAAACTATACCTCATTTCCCTATGTTCAAATCAGTCAATTTGTGTGACAACTCCTGACCTCTATAAATTACATAGGTCAGCAACTGGTGAATTTGTAAAATTTACATCACATTCTGTCGGATCCGGGGTTCGAAGTGTTAATGCTTNACAAAAAATGTTAATTTAAATATGAGTAAACTTGCAACATTTTGCGAAACCAAATACAAGCGCATTTCAAAGTAGTATATCGGAAATTTTTATGTTACCACTAGAGATCATAATGTCTGAAGTATTACTAAAAATGATGTCACATGAGATCCGTGATAGTGATATAGCTTTACAAAAATTTTGTGTCACACAGTCTTCAAACTATACCTCATTTCCCTATGTTCAAATCAGTCAATTTGTGTGACAACTCCTGACCTCTATAAATTACAAAGGTCAGCAACTGGTGAATTTGTAAAATTTACATCACATTCTGTCGGATCCGGGGTTCGAAGTGTTAATGCTTTGATTTAATTTGAAATTTCTTGACCATTTTTCATATTTTTAGTTTTTATTTTCTAATTTCTCTAAATTATTTTACCAAATTATTTTTTAGATTAAAAAATTACTTTGTCAGTCTATTTTAAAACCTGACAAAATAAAAAAAAGCATTCTCACATTTTTTTTTCTTCTAAATTGTACTCCTTTTGCTAAATTTTAGCACTTTTTCTGTATTTAAAATCGACTTTTTAAGATTGTTTTCCTCAGTCTTGTCATGATTCTTCCTAATAATATTTTCTTGTCTTTCGTTTGTACAATTCCTAAGAAAAAAACATGGCTTGACATGTCTTGAAAAATTATCAAGTAAACTTTGGACATGCGATCTCGTCTAGTTAGACATAAATCTTACTAAGTTCATATATTTTTGTGTTTTAAATCTATGAGTGTAGCTTAGTATATGGTAACTAAAAGTGAAACAGAAAAGAAGAGCTTAGAGAGGTCTAGAAAATCTTTTTGGATTTTAAAGATATACATGACAACTGGTCCAAGGAAACATTCAAAATCCTTTTCTTAGGTTTCTCACTAAAATACATTTCATTTGCTCTACTTTTCATCAATTTAAAACGAAATATCCTACTAGTGACATAACTCAGCGAAAAAATTTTTTTTCAAAATTTCCTTTTACGGGGTAATGTAGCATTAGGAAATGCAACTATTTGAAATAATTGAACCGAATATCCGAGCGAAAAAAATGAGGTATGCTTTTCTGCATACCATCCTTTCAGTCATCTAGATCNTGCACTTATTTGAAATAATTGAACCGAATATCCGAGCGAAAAAAATGAGGTATGCTTTTCTGCATACCATCCTTTCAGTCATCTAGATCAACTGATTTGACCTCTAATGAAATCAACCCAAATGAGACATCCTTTCCGTTTTAAGTAGTGAAAATGACAATGAATTTCACTATACCAGTTTACGTTATCATTGAATCTAATAATAATTTAGCAAAATTTAAAAATAAATTTTATTTAAAAAAAAAAATAAAAATTTCATTTATCATGTTTAATTTCAATGAACAAATTTTGATTTCTTTTAAACAAAAATTGACAATAATAAACAAGAGCTAGAGTCAGTTGAAATACAAAGTATTTCAAAACCCTTACTAACTGCGTAAGTAATCACAAATCACTTGAAATTGTAATCCAGGGAAGACTAAAAAAAGTCTCTTTTTATGCAAAGTGATTGTCAAATTAGGAAGTGTGACAAGGCAAGATGACGATGACGATGACGACGACGACGACGCCGTGTCGAGCGGACAAAAACACGCTCAACACTCAGCTCATATTGGTGTTTCACACTTTTGACTCAACAAACTACAAATTGACGCTTGACATGACACTCCTGACACCAAAAACATTCAAGAAACAAACAAACCTAACCTTTCTACTTCATGACAATTCTTCTAAAATCTAAAAAAATAGGGGAAACTTGGGAGAGTTGACTTGCGGCTTTGTCCCTTAACTTCATTGGACTTAAACTCACAAGTCACTAGTCAGTACTACTGTCTCCACTTTTAACAAAGAATTTTTTTTTTTTGGTTTAGACTTGGAAGGAAAATATGTAGCTGAGAAAGCTTACTTCCGGTCAAAAATGATGAATTATATTCTCGGGATGGTACTTCCGTCAATTTTGTCCTTGAGTCTTGTATACTTCATTGAAAACTTTGTATCGAAACAAGTGAGGTGATAAATATTAGAAAAGTGCAGACGTGCAGAATTTCTAAATCGAATGTCATGCTGAGCATAACGGATGGTCACTGCCATTTCCGTTTTTCTTAGAATACCTACTTTGACAGTAGTGAAAGTGTAGAGAGAAGAGGTGAGGCTTATAGTACTCTTCAACATTTCTGATTTACCAAACTAATAGGCAACTTTTTTCCAGATATTTATTAGATCTATTGCCGGAAGTCTGATGTAGAAGCTCAAAAAGCATTTTCATAAATTTTCATTTTCTACTTCCGGAAGTTCGAACCTTGAGTTGTAGTTTTTAGTTGGAGTCAAATTATGACCCTTATTGAGTTATCTCGGGTAGCATATATCATCTACAACATTCTAACCTCATAATATTACAAAAAAAGATTCATCCATTAGCTTAAAATATACGGAGTGCATTAATTTTTTTATTTTCATACCGCCTGGCTTTAATATTAATATTAAATAAGCCGTAGTTACGGTAGAAGCACCCGTAGACTAAACTGTATCACAAAAGTGAAGGTACCGAAAATATGCATAAAATTCTAAGACATATATTATCCTCAGGAATCAACCGTTTGCATATGACTTATCAACCGTCCGTAGCTGAAGTACAAATTCTTGTTGACTATGGTACCAGCTATTGATTTCTGAATGTATCATCCGTTTGTAAATATAGTAACTGACTTTTTATAAATGAAGGTATTAACCGTTCATAGCTAAAGTATCAACATATGGCAAATGTGGTATTATCATTTGTTTGTTGCAGAGTCATCCATTGTTATCTTAAGTATTGACTATCTGTAGCTGAGGTAACGNTTGTTGACTATGGTACCAGCTATTGATTTCTGAATGTATCATCCGTTTGTAAATATAGTAACTGACTTTTTATAGATGAAGGTATTAACCGTTCATAGCTAAAGTATCAACATATGGTAAATGAGGTATTATCATTTGTTTGTTGCAGAGTCATCCATTGTTATCTTAAGTATTGACTATCTGTAGCTGAGGTAACGNTGGTATTATCATTTGTTTGTTGCAGAGTCATCCATTGTTATCTTAAGTATTGACTATCTGTAGCTGAGGTAACGCGGTGGTTCCGATTATATAGGCTGTATCTAGGACTATGTATAATCCATGATATATTGTGGGATATAATTTGTATAATCGACTGGAAATAATCTAAATTTTGAGAACAAAAACCCCTAATCTTATAACATATATACATAGTAGAGTNTATAATCGACTGGAAATAATCTAAATTTTGAGAACAAAAACCCCTAATCTTATAACATATATACATAGTAGAGTATGTACCCTGAAGTTCAGAAATAAGTTACATAGAAGAGATGAGTTTGATATCAGTTAGAATAGGTTGAGATAGGGGTGGTTTCCAACCCCCTAAGTTTTGATGCCTTCTTTTTGCAATTGACTTTTTTCATATGTAGCGCTCAATAAAAACCCCGCCCAAAAAGATGATGTTTCACTATTATGTAAGCATANTAGCGCTCAATAAAAACCCCGCCCAAAAAGATGATGTTTCACTATTATGTAAGCATAAAGGGTATTTTTATATTTTCGTAATTTATTAATAATTAAAGTAGATGCAAATTGAATATTAATTTTCGATAGCAATTTGATTTATATGTAAAAATTCTCTGTAAATTTTTTTGTAAAAGTTGAAGTTTTCAACGTTGATATCAAACTTAATCATCTCTAATTTTCATAAAATAATAACAATTCACTATCATTGATACGTGATTGATTTATACGTAGTCGAAAAATTTAAGCCCATCCGTTATAAGACTCTATTGGTTATAAGACCCAATTTTCAAGATTTGTCTTTGAACCAGCTTGTTGAATTTAGTATGAGAAAATAATTCGTTACAAGACCCAAAATTTTCGNTCAAGATTTGTCTTTGAACCAGCTTGTTGAATTTAGTATGAGAAAATAATTCGTTACAAGACCCAAAATTTTCGCTGCAAAATCTTAGGTCTTATAATCGTCGACTACTGATATTATTTCCTAATATATATCCTAATATTTATTTCAAAAAATTTGAATCTGGCTATTACTTTTATGAAGTGAAAGTGTCAAAAAATTTTGCACAAATATTGTAGTATTGTTTNTCAAGATTTGTCTTTGAACCAGCTTGTTGAATTTAGTATGAGAAAATAATTCGTTACAAGACCCAAAATTTTCGGTGCAAAATCTTAGGTTTTATAATCGTCGACTACTGATATTATTTCCTAATATATATCCTAATATTTATTTCAAAGAATTTGAATCTGGCTATTACTTTTATGAAGTGAAAGTGTCAAAAAATTTTGCACAAATATTGTAGTATTGTTTAATTATAAATTATAGTTACATGACGGGAAATTTTTTCAATGATTAGAGAGTCAGAGTCATGACTCCCAGAGTCAGTTAGTCACTTGTAGATGATTATATAAACCAAACTAAGAAAGTTGACTCCATCAAAACATGGTGTTGTGTAGTAACCATTGTATAACCCGAATGCTACGTATATGTCTTTGTAATCATATGAATACCAGTCATGCGCAATTTATACAAAAAAAAATTATCTATAAACAGCATGGGATACAATTCTATACTTATAAAAACTAAAACTATGATTCAAATTTTTGACAGACAGACAGACACTATGATCACAATACTCTTCATCTAGTCTACAGATAATAATAAGTCTCATTAAATAACCTCTTATTGGTTTAGCCCATATAAAATTTCAAAATTTATTTTTCAATAATTTAATTTCATCTCTTTCCTATTTCTACTAATAATTCGAAAAGCCACTCTCTTGAAAGTAGATTAAACAATGATAGAAAATGTTGGAACATACTGTACTTGACAAATAAAGAAAAAAAAAATTTTTTTTTTTAAATCTATCATATCTTGATCCCATCAAGGGGTGATCTTTGTATTATAGTTGATTCGTAAGACGTTGAGGTGAGTGTTATAAGTAAATGTGTAAATGGGTTTATTTTCAAAATTCCTTGGAGATGCGTTTCCTGAGGTGGATTTAGTTAGACTGTGGTTAGTAGTTGTCGACATAAGAAATAGACTTGAGTCCTTGTCATTTCTGTCCCCTTTTCCTTTGGTTCCCTTGGAAGAGATGATTGAGTTGACGACGTGACTAGAATTTTCGTACTAGTCTAAAAAGTTCAAATCAATGGATTTTGTCCCCTCTTCCATGTCCAAGGAGCTCAGAGATGTAATTCTACAAAATCTTCCTTTAACCAACTTCAACTTCTTCCACGACTTTTCACATCCACATTCAATGGAGAACAATTTGATTTTCTCTAGAAAGAGAAAGTTATACAGACGTTTTACTTATTGTCTGCTAAAGTATAAAAAAAAACGTTCAGATTCAAATTTACAAGTCAATTTGTAACCTCCCGAGTTAAAAAAAAAGTATTCCATATATGGGCATCTATTCGTATATTTGCATTTATTCGCATATGGGCATTGATTGAGATATGTGACATGATACCAATAAGTAATAAGATTAATAAGTAATAAGATGAATTGAGCTAACCAAAATTTAATAAAAATTTGTGAATATTAAGTAATTAGTTGATAAATTTTAAAATAATTTTATTAAAAATGGATAAAATTTTTTGTTTTTCTTAGTTTTTGTAGGTAGTGGGAGTAAAGGTTGGAGGGAGGTTAATATGAATGAGAGATTGGTAAGTGTTTGAAGGGAGTCAGTGGGGAGTCTGTTTATGGAGAAGAGGCATTGTGGAAGATTGGAGAAAAGTTTTTAAAGGATTAGACTAAAAAGGTTTCACTTGTCGGAGAAAGCGGGAGAAAAGCCGGATGAAAATAAGTCTAACATAATAATATGTGTCTGCATGTATCATGTTCCGTTAGGAATTTTAAACCTATCTTTTTACTAGAAATTGTAGAAAGGGATGCAATTCCAGGGAAACCAACAACAAAAAGACCTCCGGAGGTCATAAAAGAAAATATATACATAAAGGATCATATTTTTTTATATATGAATATCCCTGATTTTCTTTTTTTGTCTATAATGTCCGAAAAAATTTTTATAATATCTTCCATCTTTGNTATACATAAAGGATCATATTTTTTTATATATGAATATCCCTGATTTTCTTTTTTTGTCTATAATGTCCGAAAAAAATTTTTATAATATCTTTCATCTTTATATAACTCCTGTAATTTATTTCTATTTCTATTTCAGTATCAATGAAACTTTAATAATACTCAAGTTGTTACGGCATCATAATGAAATTATAACTAAAAGATTATTAAAAAAAAATATTATACAGAATGATCAGGATAAAACTTTATAGTCTTTCAACACTTTATTAAAAAATTCAACACANTTTTTTTATATATGAATATCCCTGATTTTCTTTTTTTGTCTATAATGTCCGAAAAAAATTTTTATAATATCTTTCATCTTTATATAACTCCTGTAATTTATTTCTATTTCTATTTCAGTATCAATGAAACTTTAATAATACTCAAGTTGTTACGGCATCATAATGAAATTATAACTAAAAGATTATTAAAAAAAATATTATACAGAATGATCAGGATAAAACTTTATAGTCTTTCAACACATTATTAAAAAATTCAACACGAATTAGTAAAAAATTAATGAATGAAAAGTATAAATAGACAAAACTTTTTGACTTTAGTCAAAGTGAAGTTAGCCAACTTAAATTAAATTAATCGTTTTCAAATTTTTATACAAAATTCCAGAAATCTAGAATTCAAACTTTTGTTTTTGGTGCCCAATTGGTTAAACATGAGTTTTGTTTGTTTTAATAAAGAAAATGAAAAAAAGACACCGAGTTTTATAGTTCATTCATTTTGTACTGTCATTTTGGAACTACTGGATGAGACAAGACTGTTTGTCATGATATAACTACTGGGAGATTTGACTGTTTTATAAAAATTTGACTTGTATATATACAGTGTGTTCGAATAAGAAGTCAAAAATTCGGCACTAGCGTTTTTAAAAATTNGTCATGATATAACTACTGGGAGATTTGACTGTTTTATAAAAATTTGACTTGTATATATACAGTGTGTTCGAATAAGAAGGTGAAAATTCGGCACTAGCGTTTTTAAAAATCTCACAAATTAGAGTCTTGTGACACTTTATGAGTTAAGAAGAGTTAGCAAAACTTTGATAGAAACGATTTTCAAGAACTTGAGCAGTTCATAATGTATGTAAAATTTTGACATATACTCAATTTTTTATTTTGTGCAAAATCATTTTTCAAAAATTTCGCCTTCTTATTTGAACGCACTGTATTATATATATATATATATATATATATTTTTAAGTGTAAATTTGGTTGGTTGGATTTTTGGACAACTTCAACATCATGGTTTCCTTCATCATCATCATGCACTATTAGCTTACTTTTGTTGATTTTAATAAAAGTAAGTGAAAAGTTGAAAAGTTTTATACCGACCACGCTGTACCAATCATGAAAGTATAGAAATAATATAGGGTAGAACTTCTAAATAAGAAACTGTAAACTTAATGTTAGTACATTCAAATTTAATAATAATAATAAAAGTAAATGGAATTATAAGTTTTTATTCGAAATACATACAATAAAAGAGTTTATTTGTGAAAAAAAAAATTTTTTTTTTTTGAAATGACAAACAGGTGGAAAAGATTATAGTTTTTTTTTGATATAATAACCAACAGTAAGGGGTAAGCTGGGGGAGTTTATTTTTTTTTTTTGAAATATTTTTATTGGAGAAAGTAAAGTAGGGCATAATAAAGTTCTTCTCAAATCTTCATTAAGTTCAATTTTTAGGAGTGTAGAAAAGTAATAATGGATGAATAATTTTAATTATATATTCTCCCTTCCATTGGTTCTAAAACTTTATGTTTTCTGTCTCTTATTTAGGAAAATGTTCTTTTAATAACAACGTTTGGAGGAGAGGGTATAAAAAAAAAATTTGGGGCAAAATGAAATGAAAGAAAAGGGTGTGAAAAGAAAAGGGGAAAAGTTTTATTACAACTCACCGATAATCCTATTTTCTCCTTTTGACTTCACTCCTTTGTTTTTCCATTCCGTCATGCTTGAGTGGAACTTTCTCTTTTGTTTCAACCATCTCTACAACTACTATAAGTCTCTATCATACACTCTCCTCTCTCAAAATAACAAATTTTAACAAAAAAAAACTATTTTTTTTAACAGTTTCATTTGCTCAACTTGAAAAATATTATTAAAATTTGAATTTTTTGAAAAAATTATTTATTGGTAAAAAAAATTTAATTAATCAAGTTTTTTTTTTACTTTTCTTTACAGAAACTCTTTGCGCTAATTTGTGGTTTGGAACAAATTTGGATAGTACTCACATCTGTAGTATCAGGTAATTATCAGTTTAGTAATATTTTGAAAATATGAAAAAAAAAAAAATNAGTAATATTTTGAAAATATGAAAAAAAACATTTTTTTTGTAAGTACAGGTATAAGCAAGATTTTTAGTGAAAGTGATTTTTTTGTGAAAATCACTTTCTCTAGAAACAGTCATGGGCAGTTATCAAATTTTCTGTCCCCATTACTACAAATATGAAATTTATTTTATATTCCATACATTTCATTNATCAAGTTTTTTTTTTACTTTTCTTTACAGAAACTCTTTGCGCTAATTTGTGGTTTGGAACAAATTTGGATAGTACTCACATCTGTAGTATCAGGTAATTATCAGTTTAGTAATATTTTGAAAATATGAAAAAAAACATTTTTTTTGTAAGTACAGGTATAAGCAAGATTTTTAGTGAAAGTGATTTTTTTGTGAAAATCACTTTCTCTAGAAACAGTCATGGGCAGTTATCAAATTTTCTGTCCCCATCACTACAAATATGAAATTTATTTTATATTCCATACATTTCATTCTCATTCTTATAAATGAACAAGTATGAAGTAAAAATATAATTTAGTATGCTGACTTTACTATTTTTCATTCTAACTCTTGTCTATTGATTGATGACTGCTCTTTTTTATAGTTTCGGGATAAGGTTTAAAATAATAGATACCAAAACTTAAGTTAACCTTGTTACAAGTTTTTGTTATTATTTATCTGACTTAGAAAGTGTATTTGACAGGTATCAATTACAAAGTTTAGGTTATATAGTTCTTAATTTTTAATATTATTAAAAATCGTAATCAGAACAATTTTGATATTTTGATGNTGCTCTTTTTTATAGTTTCGGGATAAGGTTTAAAATAATAGATACCAAAACTTAAGTTAACCTTGTTACAAGTTTTTGTTATTATTTATCTGACTTAGAAAGTTTATTTGACAGGTATCAATTACAAAGTTTAGGTTATATAGTTCTTAATTTTTAATATTATTAAAAATCGTAATCAGAACAATTTTGATATTTTGATTACGTNTGACTTAGAAAGTGTATTTGACAGGTATCAATTACAAAGTTTAGGTTATATAGTTCTTAATTTTTAATATTATTAAAAATCGTAATCAGAACAATTTTGATATTTTGATGTTACAAAACTTACTAAAGAATTAGGTATAAATGACTAATCTGTGTTTAGATTTGATTAGCTAGTCTATATTTAGGTCAGTAAGTGTTTAGGTTAGATTAGCCTCTATTTTCGTAAAATATTAGATATTATTGACCTCTTGTAGAATTTTCTTTAATGTGGTAAAAAAAATCTTATAGAATGGTTTGACCTCCAAAAGTCATCACTGAAAGTGACGTAGTTAGATGTAGTTATACCCTGTGACCTTTGGTTCAATTGACTTGAAATTTGGTATATAGCTTAAAATTAGAGGTGAGCGCCTGCAAGGTTTTCTAATGCCCGCCTGGCCTGTGCCTGTGAGAAAGTACGCCCGCCTGTGCCTGTGCCTGTATGACTTCATATGTGTCATGCCCGCCTGGCATGTGCCTGTGAGAAAGTATGCCCGCCTGTGCCTGTGCCTGTATGGCTTCATATGTGTCATGCCCCCTACAGTATTTCCACTAGAACTTTCCACTACAGTATCAGTATTTTCACTACAACTGTAGTGCAGTGGTGAGACAAAATAAAAATTATGGAAAAAATTTGGTTCTGAAAAATGTATCGGACCACACATTGTGTAAACTTTACACAGGCGCCTGTGGAAAAAAAAGGATATGCCTGCTTGGCCTGTGCCCATGGCATAATTCGCCCGGCTGGCCCATGCCTGTTACTTTCACTATTATTGACTGCCCGCCTGGCCCACGCCTGAAGGCACAGGCATAGGCATTTTCAGGCTGCCTGTACAGGCACTCACCACTAGCTTAGATATTACGTTTCAAAATAATATTTACATAAATGTTTGAATTATCTGTTAAATGAATTGACACCAGGCGTTATAGTAGTTAAGCACAAAAATGTAATAAATGTTAATGATTTTTGTTCCAGGTCAAACCACTCTCTCTTCAGTGTAGATATTTCTAAGCTTCAATCAAAAAATTTTTATTTAGTTATAGTACCTAACATACAGAGTTGTAAAGTCAATCAAACCAAAGTACATGTACAACTACGCATGACACTTGGTGAAAAAAATTTATAGTCCATTTAAAAAAAATGTAGGTCAATATCTGATTTCTNTATAGTACCTAACATACAGAGTTGTAAAGTCAATCAAACCAAAGTACATGTACAACTACGCATGACACTTGGTGACCTCTTGAGGTCAAACCATTCAAAAAAAAAATTTATAGTCCATTTTAAAAAAATGTAGGTCAATATCTGATTTCATGTGATATATTCAAAAAACCAAAAGTTTGAAAATAATATAATCAAATTACATTGAAATTGCATACAATTTTGATCAAAGAGTAGGATTGATTGAATATCAAAAAATAGTTCAAAATGTCCACCACTTATGTGGACATATGTGTATAAATGTCAATTTAACCAAAAAAAAAACCCAATTGAGTACATCATTTCTACCCTATGAACTACAGCACCTTTCCTGACGAAAAGGGATGAAATTAAAAAAAAAAGTTCAAACTCTATTCATAATATCTATCTCTATTTAAAACAAAACAAAAATTTTTTTCTTCTTAACTTTCACCAATTTCATTAATTTGAAAAGATACAGAAAAACTCTTATTTTTTTAAGTTTTATGAAAAATAATATTTAAGTAATATTATTATAAATACACGTTGCTTCTCTCCAAGTGGAGATGTGACAGTGAGGTGTTAGTTTTTCTCCTTTTCTCTTTAACAGGTTATAATTTTAAAAACTTGAGGATTGAGAAGGCAAAAACTATCTATTATCCATACCTTTGGGAGCGGAAAGGTTAAACAATTAGGACATGTGTAATTCTCATGAGAGTATTAACTTCTGCAATTTTCATAAGCATAAACCTTTTTCCAATAATAAAAGAAAGTGCAATAATTTCAACTTGACTGTTAAACATAAAAAAAAAAAGAAGATGCAGGGGAGGAAGCGGAAAGGGAGTGAAAGAAGAAGAGAAAGTCATAATAAAAAGTGTAAGGTTGGACAGGAGAAAGGAAATATTTTTTTTTTAAGATTTTTAAGATTTTGAAGATTTTCTATATATTTTTTTTTCTTCTATCTTTCTCGTTTTCATGGAGTTGAAAAGTTTGACTATCTTTTTATCTTTCCCAAAAGTCCCATCCCTTTAGTAAGACGGGGGGAGAGTCGAAACATTATTATGATTATTATTATGAGTCCCGCCAGCACACCCCGCTCTAGAAAATTAGACGCACGTCCATTTTACGAGAAATCTCTCTAGGTCGGTCCCTCAACTTATTATACTTTTTAATCTCTTACCGTATTATGAAACCCACTTTAATATACATGAGACTCTGCTTTTCAGAACTTTTATTTCAGGACCGTAAATTCACTTTTTTTTAACCCTATATGTCTCCCAAAAAAAATTTTTTTTTTATAAAGTCTTGCCAAAGGATTTAACTCAATCGGACATTTTTCGGTTTCTTTTTCCTTTTTTTCTTCTTTGGATTCAAATCTTTAATCATAATCCAGCGGTTTCTTAATTACAAAAAGAAAAAAAAATTTTTTTTTACTTTTACTTCAACTTTACCTGCATATTATGAAGGTTTTTTTTTTAATTTAATTTAGAATTGATAATAAATAAAAACTACTTAACCCTGCATAAGCTGAAAANATAAAAACTACTTAACCCTGCATAAACTGAAAAATTTTTTTAATACAAGATTTATAAGTTTACAATAATTGATTATCATCACTAGCTGCCTAATACTAATACCCCTCAAACCAAACCTTGGCAATTAGATGCAATGAAAAAGTATTTAAGTTTTTTAAACTTTGTATTAAAAAAATTTACCCAGATTGAAAATATAAGAATATGCAAAAAAAAAANGTATTTAAGTTTTTTAAACTTTGTATTAAAAAAATTTACCCAGATTGAAAATATAAGAATATGCAAAAAAAAAAAAAGAAGAAAAAAAAAGAACCAATCCTCGTCTTTCTAACGCACTCACCTGCCTACTCATGTGTAATAATGAATACGAATTGGAAAAGTTTTAATGGACTTTCTCCCCCTTTTCTAACTAATTTTTGTTCATGAAGACGACTACTACTACTACTACTACTGGTCTTTCTTAAACACTTTTCTCTTAAACACTTCACCATTTACCAAAAAATATATATAATATAAAATAACAAAAGTTTTATACACTTGAATAATTAATTCTTAACATTTTTAATAAANCAAAAAATATATATAATATAAAATAACAAAAGTTTTATACACTTGAATAATTAATTCTTAACATTTTTAATAAAAAAAAATTAAATAGAGGTATATAAAACTAACTAAAAAAAGGGTAAATACGAGTTATCAAATACACTGGTCCACAGGTTCTTAAAACCACTGGTAGCTACTTTTGTCCCATGCTCTTTGCTAGGGAAGGAGTGGTGTTAAGATTTTGTGGAGTATATTTTCTAACAAAAAAAAAANTATATAAAACTAACTAAAAAAAGGGTAAATACGAGTTATCAAATACACTGGTCCACAGGTTCTTAAAACCACTGGTAGCTACTTTTGTCCCATGCTCTTTGCTAGGGAAGGAGTGGTGTTAAGATTTTGTGGAGTATATTTTCTAACAAAAAAAAAATTTTTTTTTATGGTCAACATCTTCACAGTTTTAGACAGATCATTGAAAAGTAGGATTTATCAAGTCTCTACGATCACTAGGAAAGAAGTTATAATTTTTTGAAAGTAGAAAATCTTAGACATATTTTTGAGATGTTGTACTTATACTTATACTTTTTGAGATGTTGTACTGTTGTATGAGATGAGCGTTTCAAAAAACTATTTTCAAAAATTTCAGTTTTTAAAACAACTTCTGAAACATTTATNAGACAGATCATTGAAAAGTAGGATTTATCAAGTCTCTACGATCACTAGGAAAGAAGTTATAATTTTTTGAAAGTTGAAAATCTTAGACATATTTTTGAGATGTTGTACTTATACTTATACTTTTTGAGATGTTGTACTCTTGTATGAGATGAGCGTTTCAAAAAACTATTTTCAAAAATTTCAGTTTTTAAAACAACTTCTGAAACATTTATNCTTGTATGAGATGAGCGTTTCAAAAAACTATTTTCAAAAATTTCAGTTTTTAAAACAACTTCTGAAACATTTATGGTAGAGAGTTGATTTTTTCAACTTTGTATCCTAATTTTCAATGGTTTTTCTGAAATTGAAAAGTGCTTCCCTAGACAAAGTTTAAACTAACTGCTTTCTTTAAGAAAAAAAAAGTTATCCTGCTTTCTCTAGCAAATGAGCATGGAACTAAAGTAGCTTCCATTGGTCTTATGAACCCTTGTTGCACTGTATAAATAAAGTATGTATTCAATTCTAAATTTTGTATTTAAAAATTATTAAACTATATTACTACATAGTTACATTATGTATGTATGTAATGTCATTTTTTAAATCAAAAAATAAAGAGAAAATTTTGTACAAATAATTTTAGGAGTAATTACAGTCTTAGAATAATAATTATAAGAGATCGTAAAGAAAATGACAAAGTTAAAGTGCTAAAGATATGGCTCTTAAGCCAAAGTCTATTATATAAATCCGACAATAAAAAGTTAATGAAAAATGGGTGATAAAAGTTGAAACTGAACGAGGAATATAGTGTATAGTTAAAATTGTTAGAAATGGAATAGTTTTTAATTCAAAAGTGTTGTTAATGAATAAACCTATCCCTGACACAACTTGGAGACATTATTAGAAAGATTCAGAGTTACTGAAAACAATAGAATCTGGAAATAGGAAATTTAGCACTAAAACTCAACAGTATCAAACTCTAACGACTAACACTGTAAACTCTGTAAGTTACAATCTTATATCTTATATAGAAATTTGGAGTATAGTTCCATTGTCTTATTTACTCAAACTAAAATTTTGAGAAAGGGTGAAAACTCAAAAGTCGGAAGTTTTCAAAAGACTTATTAAGGATTTAACACCACTGGACCAAAATTCATTGAGAAAGAACTTAAAATTATAAGATGAAATGTTAAAAGATTATATAGGAAAAANACCACTGGACCAAAATTCATTGAGAAAGAACTTAAAATTATAAGATGAAATGTTAAAAGATTATATAGGAAAAATTATAGTCAAAAGCTTATCAAAAAAATTTTTTTAAGGTTTCTTATATAAAGAACTTGTTAACAATGCCTTGTTAAATTTTTGAATAGAAATATATAATAGTTCAAAAAATTTTATGAAAAGTTGAAGAAAACTATACAAAGTCTCAATGAAATTGAGAAACGAAAAGAAAACTTTCTCCACTTATTTAAGAAATTATGTAAGATTTCAAAGAAAAAAGGGCATTGGAGTAGAAATCATTAGCTAAGATTACATTCAGATTCAATATAAAATTTCATTTAATCACCTTCTTCCGCTACTTGCTTACTTTCACTTTTACTTTCTTTTCTCTCAAAATTTCAAAGAAAAAAAGACAAACTTTATTATTATTATTTTTTTATCAAAAGGAAATCTGTTTAGAATAACCAAAAATTTTATACAATGATTTATAATTCAAAAATTTTTTTAATAATTTTTTTTTACTTGTTTGTAATATCTAAAAAAAAGATTTGAGTCAAAATGAGTAAACCTTGCAAAAATTGGTAAACTTTTGCCAGGTGAAAGTTAGCGGATTAAATTTTACAAAATTTTTCATACACCTTTTCCATAAGGAAAGGTACCTTTCCCAAAAGGAAAGGTACCTTTCCTGTTTAACCCTCGTGATACCAATCTGTACACTCAACCCTTCTAGTGGGGTTTTAAAAAACAAAGTTAAAAAAAAATTTCATAAAAATTCTATACTTTTTTGTTTAATTTTGATTATTTTCGACTACTACTGACGATATTCATAGTAGAGAAAGGGTAAAAAAAAAAAAAATATTGGTTATATTTATAATATAATAGAAACTGTAAGTAGCGGTGTTGTCATTGGTTTCAACCTNGTTTAACCCTCGTGATACCAATCTGTACACTCAACCCTTCTAGTGGGGTTTTAAAAAACAAAGTTAAAAAAAAAATTCATAAAAATTCTATACTTTTTTGTTTAATTTTGATTATTTTCGACTACTACTGACGATATTCATAGTAGAGAAAGGGTAAATTNTACTGACGATATTCATAGTAGAGAAAGGGTAAATTAAAAAAAAAATATTGGTTATATTTATAATATAATAGAAACTGTAAGTAGCGGTGTTGTCATTGGTTTCAACCTAATTCGTCTACTATTCTGAGCCTATAAAGAAGAGAAAAGCGTGTCCGCTTGTTAGTACTAATTAATAGAAGCCACAAAATACTTAAAACACCAAACCATAAAGAGAAATTAGATGAAAGTGGGCTATCCCGCTGTGTTTTGAATAGAGAGTAGATGGGTGTTTGAGGTACGTCGTGTCTTGTCTGAGGGATGATGATCAAAGGCTCTTGGAGAACCCTTGAGTTGATTAAATCAAGGAGGGCAGGGAAAGTGCCTGGTCCTCAGACCCTATCACAACCATTAGCTCAAAAACAATGGAATGTGAAAAAGGCCTCTCTTGTAGTCTGGAATTGCCTCAACATGGAATCTCTCCGTTTTTGTTTTTTCTTGGGGAATGATGAAGATGGGATTTTGGGTATGGTCGGGATTAGAAGATAGAAGGAATGAAAATGAAAATGTAAAATAATTTTTAAAAGGACGGAATTTTGTAGAGAGAGAGAGAGAAAGTGTAATGGAATGGATGTTCCTTTCCTATGTAAAATTATTAGTGAAAGTGAGAGGGCGAATAGGAGAGGATCTAGGCATTCCGGAGCTTATTATATTAGTGGAGAAAGTCCCCTCCATGCATCTCACGTTCCCTCTCTACCCAGCCAACTTCACCTACCACCACAAGCAATATTATTAATTACGAGATACCCACTACAGATAGCTAAGATATACTTCACATTCACTATGCTCCTCTACAAATGGACTCAGCTCACACCAACCAATCCAGTCCAGTTCATTCTCAACACTCATGGAATGGAATCTCAACAAATCTAAAGAGTACTTCATATTCAATGCAAAGGAAATAGTAAATCTTAAAAACTCGTTTAATTAAATATCGAAAATTTTTACACTTTGATTTTGCTTTAACTTCCTAGAAATCTTCCCTCCAATTTGGTTACTATTGCACCTGCAGGGTTAAGTGAGTTTCAGATGGGTCAATGTCTTTAACATACCTTCTTATACAGGGTGTTTAATCTTTTTTTGCACCCTCTTTCTCCAATTTCATCGTAGCTCCTCCCAACCCATGCTACTGCTTAGCAAAAGAGTGTGAAAAAATGACGTCATGCTTTCTAGGGTGCAAAAAAAATGTTAAACACCTTGTACATATTCTTCATTAGTCAGAATCTTCATCAGGTTAGAAGCAGGAAAGTTACTTTTTGTCCTGCACTTTGTTGGAGAAAGTCTCTGATTTTACTTATAAACTTGGTTTACATAAAAAAAATTTTCGGATCAAATGATTATTATTTTATGAAAAAACTTTCAAAAGTATGGTAAGAGAGGAAAAAATCACATGTCCTGGGTCAAAATTATGATTTATTGAAAATCAAATTTTTCAAATAATTCTGACACTACAGTAAAGCATAGACGTCCCACAATAATTGTTTGTGAATATTGATTTTCAATTATTAATCACAACGTTTGACCCATTAATGAATGTTTGTGTTACTAAGACAACTGTGGAGAAATATCGGTCATTTACCTACATACTCCCGTACAAAAATCAAAGTTAATTAAACTATGCGACGAAACACAGTTGAACAATATATGTGAAAAATGGGTAATGGATGGCTAGATGCGAAAATGATGATTATCCGTAGACAGCTTGTTAGTAGTTTTTGGTAGTGTTTCATTGATTGATTTCAATCAAATACATCGATCCCACTTTGAAATATCTTGTGGAAAAACCGATCTCGATCTCCTTATGAAACGATCGAGGGTCACAGATCTCGACATCGATCATTTGATGGAGAAACGATGAGCGCCAGTCTGGATCGACAAACATCGATGTATGGATCAAATACCAGAAAACTCCCGAGCTACATCATATGTTCCAGCAACAAATTAGATGAAAATCGAGATGTTATGTCCCAGCAAGAAATTTGATCAAAAATCGAATAGTTGCAATTATGAGCTTAACTTACTCTAATATTTCAAACTTCCTGCATGCAAATCGTATCCTAACATTCTCCACTGCCCATCGCAGCCCTATGCCCTACATTGCCTATCACACAGTCAGACTACTCATGGCATACCACAGCCTATACAGTTGTCCAACAGCCCACCGCGGTCTAAACTTGGGCAGTACATATCAGCATGGTAACCAATCGCAGCCTAATATTGGTCACTTCCTGTAGTTTAGGTTATACAGTAGTTGACAGATATATGAACATGTTGGTTATAGTAGCCAACTTCGAAGAACTTTGAAGCAGCGTAATAGATTCAGTGAGAGAAAAATTTGTTTTAAGACCCAAAATATAGGTCTTATATATCTCGAGTCGAGATTCTCGACTACTGTACATAAATATCTACCATTAATTGATCAACGACAGAGTTAACAAAATTTATAGTATTTTTTGTTTCGTTGGATTGTAGTATGTTAAATATAGTATAGATTGCCAACCGTAATCTAAAATTTTCCACTGCAACCTAGCACTGCTCACAAGTACATCTTAGCGCAGAGCTACCCAACACCCACCAGCCTACCACAGCCTATCACTACCTACAGCACATCGGTGGGCGCCCATCATAGTATCCGGCATTGTACCTTTTGTTTTTTAGTAATGGCTATATTCAAAGTCAAGGCATTTCTGTTTTTGTTCTTCTCAACCTTTTCCTAATTTGCCTATTTTTACAACATTTTTGCCAATTGTTCAAAAATTTTTTCCTAGTTTGCAGCCGTTTCGCCAGTGTATGCCTCACACAGTGCAACCATAATTGTAAGAACGAAAATGTTTCATACACTTTGCTTCCGATTCAGCAATGTTGAAAAATCTGTAACAGATTTAGTTTAGCCTAAAAGGCTTTTGTGGACGTATTGAGAATGATATTTCTAACATTATTTAATCGTTAAACCAAATTAGGCTAATTAGGCTTGAAAATTGAACGTAAAAGCAGAGAAAGTCGCTAGAATTATTAAGAACACATTCCATTTCACTGGTTCTAGCCTAGTCTAAGTCTAATACTCGTAAAAGTTTCATTATTAATAAGAAATAATTAATTTACCCTCTCTTAAATACTTGCTTCTTCGTTGAACCAACCCAGTTTCGTAGCAGACTGTTCGGGATTTCTTTTCAGTTGTGTTCAATTGAAATGTTTAGCTCATGTACACTATGGAATTGCTTCCCATTAAGATAAACGTTTCTGTCNTTTCAGTTGTGTTCAATTGAAATGTTTAGCTCATGTACACTATGGAATTGCTTCCCATTAAGATAAACGTTTCTGGCGAGAATGACAGAGATTTTCTATTGGGTTTAAGTCAGGTGAAAGTACTGGCCACTTCATGGCTGGCATTTGCTGATGCTGAAACCAGTTCGTCGTCGNTGGGTTTAAGTCAGGTGAAAGTACTGGCCACTTCATGGCTGGCATTTGCTGATGCTGAAACCAGTTCGTCGTCGATCGCGCTTTATGACAACTTGCGTTGTCTTTGTGGTAAAGAAGAGTCAGTCCATGGTGACTGAAGACACTTCATATCATAACAGATTTGCCACCCGTGTGTCGCCTAGAGAAAATCTCTTTTTCCTTCTTTTGATCGTGCCAATAGTATGTGATAGCATCAGATCCGTCTAAGTTAAACTTCTTTTCACCGTTCTAGATTACCTTTGACAACTCTTCATTCCAACCTACTGGTTCTTCGGCCCAATTCAGGCAATCCAGTTTATGTTGTTTAGTCAATGGAGATCTCTTGTTCACTTTACGGAGCGTATGTTACAGGATTCGTGAAAAACATTTCGGAGGGTTTTCTTGCCAACGGAAATCTTTAAATTTTTCTTAATTTGTGATAATGAAATGCATTGATTGCTGGCTTCCTTCAGAATTAACCGTTTGTTCTTTACCAAAAGTTTTTTCTCCAGCCCTGTCTTACGTTTTCTCGGGATTCTTTTGCTTTTTAACATAACTGAAGAAGCTGCATTTACCTAGCGAGACAGAATAACGCAACAAACAAAAAAAANTCTTTTGCTTTTTAACATAACTGAAGAAGCTGCATTTACCTAGCGAGACAGAATAACGCAACAAACAAAAAAAATTTTTCTCCCTTTTTTTGTACATGAGAAAAAAAATGAGAAAAAATATGTTGTTAACTTATTCTGGATCTCTAAATCTCTTCAATGCTCTAACAATCTGTCTCAAAGTTAACTCTGAGTTTTTCAGTATGTCAATTTGTCCCTTTTCAAAGTCATACTTTGAGCACTGTAACCATAGCACTGCTTTCCCTCTTGACATATTTGGAATAAATTTATAAAATCAAGGGAATTAACCTTGGGTTTTTATTTTATTACCTAAAATTGTTTCAGTTCCATAATGATATTAGTTAATTTTAAATTTTACATACGTGCCCAAACTTTACCCACGAATTAGCTCCAAAATTCAGCTTTCACAGACTGTTCTTAAGAATTGTGGTCACTTTCTCCCGCCAATTTTCAATATCCGCACTACTGTACTATTTCATCTACTAAATCAGATACTAAAACTTTTTTCAACTATTTCTAACTGACAATCTCCTTAACATAGTTGAACTTTAGACAGTTTGGATCGATAATTTCGAAATGGCGACCAAAATTTCAGTCGTTATAATTATGGTTACACTTTTAAGAATTTCAACCCCCACTTTCTTTGGTTTTTTTTTCATTCCGTCCTTTCTCACGATTTTACCAAGAGTTTGAAGCCGCATTCAAATCTTATCCAAATCCGAGAATAAAAATTTATTATTTTTTTTAGTCTTATTTTTCTCAAATAAAAACGGACTTAAAAATTAAACTGCAGTTCTGGTGCTGCATTCAAAAGACAATTTTTCGATTCAGTTAGAGTAGATTATTAGATTGAAACAAATTACATTTAGTACTTCCAAAATTAAAATTCTGATAAAAATTTTTTGCAACAAATATGGGTAGATTTAGGTAAAATGAAATTAATTCGATAAACCACACAATACAATACAAGTAGTGGGCAAAATGTAGGGATTTAGATCATCAATTTACGACCTCATAAATTTGTGTCAGATGAGCCTTTAGATATCAGTTTTACAATTTGAGAATATCTGAAATAAAAAAGAATTGGAATTAATATGTTCAAAATATTTCTTCTAATTTTATATAAAAATTATCCAATTTTATATAAAAATTATCCAATTTTATCCAACTCCAATTTTCCCTGTTTTTTCCAACCTTTCTCATCTTTTCAAACTTTCGATAGCCTCAGAGTTGGTGGGTTGTTAGGGGTAGTTTTTATACCAATATTTCTTTTATTTTGCTTACCTCTATATACCAACTAATACAGAGCCATTCCCAACATTTATGTGCAACTGAACAAAAACGCTTGACTGGCNCCAACATTTATGTGCAACTGAACAAAAACGCTTGACTGGCTGATTTCATAGGAAATTGTTTTTTTACTTTTTACAACTTCATTTTGACTTCGTGAGCTTTATTGTTGAGCTAATACGTTGATATACCAATAAGTTATTTACCAACGTGTTAAATAATTTTTATGTTTTTTCTTCTATTACCTACACATTCTTACTAATAATGTGTTAAGTTTTAGAATTCTATACAAGTTAGATATAATTTTCACTTAAACCCCACCCACCCCTACCATTTTCTCTCTCTTTCTGAATATAAGAATAATAAGNTTAGATATAATTTTCACTTAAACCCCACCCACCCCTACCATTTTCTCTCTCTTTCTGAATATAAGAATAATAAGAAGTGTTATTTAGAATATAAGAATATAAAATCACTCTGCCCTAATACCATTACTACAGAAAATACAAAGAAGTNTAAGTGTTATTTAGAATATAAGAATATAAAATCACTCTGCCCTAATACCATTACTACAGAAAATACAAAGAAGTCGTCTCTCATGGGACTCCTTCAGGAATCTCTTCCGTCTACTTTCCTAAATCCAGAGCTTTTAATTGATTCTCTTACCATAATTTGATACTCTAGTATTTCAAATGAAAATGACAGAATTTTATGACTACTTTTAATACTACCCAGTTGTATCCAAGAAATAAAGTAAATAAATGAGCCAACGTTTTCCTGGTAAATAAATATCTAATAAGTAATTCCCGGTGCATCCTTTAAAAATTACGTGTAAGAAATTTTTGAATGAAATTGATGAAATGAAAACTAGAAGAAAGGTAAAAGTAAAAAAAAAAGTGAGTTTGTGGTGTTAGATTTTTTGCAATCATGATAGTTGTGTCAGAGTAGATAGGATATGGGTGTCTGGGGTATGGTTAGTAGAGATGTCCAAGAAAAGTGGAATGTAGGAAATAATGTCTCCTTGTCCCACCGATATGTATCCCTTTCATATAGAAATTCGTTGAGACACCAACCAAGTCCATGGGAAAACAACATCTACTTCCATCCTCGACTCAAACCTATTGGAGCACTGGGTCCAATTTTAACACATTTTTGTCATCAGTTCCTTCGTTTTTTTTTTCTTCTTCTTCTTCTCTCTCCTGATCCTATTTGAGTCGTTTATCACAAGATGAAAGTTCGTTCCGGTTAAATCACCGCCTCGACTCTTTCTTCCAGATACCCCTTGGGAGTCTGAAAGTAACCAACTACCCAAAACAATCTTACCACGTTGCTCTTTCGTCCTTGTTCTCTTGTCCAAAGGTTACTCACCACCCTCAACGCCTCCTCTAATTCTCTTACTTTTAATGACTTTCTCCTTTGACAAAAATTATAAAACTTTAAGACTAAATTAAACAGATACAGGCTCCCTGCTCTTTTTATAGAACCTACTTTCACCATATTACAATTATTACAACTTTTTATAGATATATATTTTTTTTTCTTCTATAGGTTATACAAAACTAAACTTAAGTCCTTTTTTCTCTAACTTTGATCTAAACTAGTTACTTCAGGGGACTTAACAAATTGAGCCGACTTGCAATGTTATGAGTGGGTAGAGTGAGCGGACCGGAAGCCTTTTTTCTGTGAATCCAGCATGCAACTTATTCTTACTTCTTTGACTGGAAAATATTTGATGAAATTTTTTACGTGAATGTGAGTGAGTGCAAGGAAAAGTTTTAGTAGAATTACATTTTCTGTTATAATTTTAGTTTTCTAAATGCCCCGTATCCGCTTTGGCATCATGGCAGTACATATGATTAACATGATAATTCAATTCAATTCAATTCANCTGGAAGCCTTTTTCTGTGAATCCAGCATGCAACTTATTCTTACTTCTTTGACTGAAAAATATTTGATGAAATTTTTTACGTGAATGTGAGTGAGTGCAAGGAAAAGTTTTAGTAGAATTACATTTTCTGTTATAATTTTAGTTTTTTAAATGCCCCGTATCCGCTTTGGCATCATGGCAGTACATATGATTAACATGATAATTCAATTCAATTCAATTCAATTCAAATTAGATTTATTTTACTGTCTCTTCACTTTCAACAAACTTAAAGATAAAAGATCTAAAAGATGGAGATAAACTCCGCGCTGATCTCCCAAGTGTCAGACAAATATATAAACTAGATAAAATTAAAAATTAAGGTGAGTTAAATTTAAAAAAAAATTTAGAAATTAATAAATCTGTTACAATATGTTAGAATTTAATAAAGGTAGACTTTAGTCTATTAGTCAGTAGGTTGAAAACGCCAAGCTTGAAGTCATTATATGAAAGTCATTATATATTATATGAATTCAAAATGCACTCGTATTCAAATGGATGTATCTTCTGCAAAATGGAATTTTTTTTTGTTATCTTGTGAAAAATATTAAGATGTTAAAAATGTTAAGGATAATGAAATATTTTAACAAAAACTAACTCGAATATTAACGAATACACTCTCATTCTTTCTACCTGAAAATTTCATCTTATCTTGTGCAAAAAGTTGCATGATACAATTGAAACTTAATAATAGCACCTATTGAAGAAAATTTTGTTTAAATTTCAAATTTTTATTGACTATCAGTAGGTGGTCTGTGAATTATGACTGTGAAATATAAGTGATTGATTTTGTATATGTATAAGTTATGGTGAAGTATATGAGTTAGATTACTTCTGAATGAGTCTCTCTAACAAGACTCATAGAGTCATACGACTAAATCAAATAGAGTTATAATGAAAAAAGTCACAGAGTCATGATTTTGAGTAGCTTAGAAATTGATTAGTCTGACTCATTCTCATCTGGAAATTGAGTCATTGAGTCATTGAGTCAGAATTGTTCTGACTCAGTCAAAAATTTGAGTCATTAAAAATAAACTTTGTTTAAAAAAAATTAAGTAAACTCAATAATGATTATGATCACTGGTGTTGAAAAACTCGGTAACCATGTACCGGGTGTTCGGGAAAAAAAAGATAACTGACTTTCTTTAACTCCAATCAATTTGAGTGGAAAATACTTTCTCCAGTTATCTTTTTTTCCGAACAACCTGTACATATTTCAAATGAGTCATTGGGAAATACTCTTTTTACTAATTTAGGTATATTTTCTCTGTATTCATAACTGTTCTGACTAGTATATCAAAGATCAACTCAGATCCTCTTTTGAAATTCATTCCTTTTTTATAATATAATGTTACAAAACCGGAAGTTCAAATTTTATTTAAACAATTTTATCTGCTAAACGGGAAAGCTTAACTCTTTGTTTGCCAAAAGGGTGTAACGAAGGAAGTGAGGAGTAAACAATGGATCTAATGTATCATTTACCTTTAGTGCCTTGGCATGTCAGAGCTCTATAACCATTAGGCCAATTGCCCAACTTAATGTCATGTAGTAACATATTATGTCAAACTAATTACACCAATGTGTTCTTTCCAAAGAAAAAAAAAATATTTTTTTTTAAGGTTGTATAGTTTACTTCATTTTTTTAAATTTTTCGTTCCAGGTTATTCAGCATACGAACCACGGTTTCTAGGGACGCTCAAGAATGTGACCCAGATCCAAGGAAAAGATGCAAGTTTCACATGTATGGTAGAAAATCTTGGAGGTCATCGGGTTAGTATTTATTTAATATTGAGTATTTATTAAATTAACACTCTTACTTCAAATTCATTGGTAATATGACGGTTACATATTAGTAGTGGTTTTAATTTATGGAACGAGTGTCAATTTAAAATAAAAATCAATCTAACCGATATTATGAAATATATAAGTTCTATGGGATAGTATAGCTGCCAGAAAACATGAAATTAGGATTTATTATAGTATAAATTAAATGTGACCGGTGTTCAGGTCGACGACATATTAGGTAATTTTTCTCCGAAAAAATTTGAAATTAGAATCTATATTCATAAGAGTAGTGTTTGGAATGGAAAGGCGAGGAGAATAACAATATTTGGGACGGTTTTAATTAATACATGACAAAAACTTTCGCTTTTCTCCCTCGTTTTCTCTCTTGAGAGTTCCTGTCTAATGGAACCAGAGAACAGAACGTTGAAAAAGGATGACGACTCTTCTACCCTGATTTATTACTAGAGAAAAGTTTTCATTTTCACCAAATAAATGCGCATAATAGTTTCCGTTAGGCAAAGAGAAAGCAGAGGCTAAACGACGGGGAATAGATTTAGAGGGTTAGTGAGGATTGGAGTAAAATTTTTTAACTCTACAACACCCGGTGGTTCCTTGGTTCTTGACTCTCCAAATGAACCTAACACACTTCACTCATTAATTTCTCTTGTCTAAATTAACAAATCACTTTCACTTTGTTCTGTTGTTGGTCAGTGACCAATTAGTACTAATTTATATAACAAAACCAAATTTTCATCAAAAATTTTTTTCATTTTTTTTTTTGTAGAAAAACTACGTTTTTAGTGTAGTACACTATGTCTAGTGTAAAAAATTTTTAATGTTTACAAAAGAGAAAAACTTAAACCATTGTAAACGGACGTAGGCATGTGTTGCAATGTGGCAACCTAAGGTCAGAAAATTTGAAAACTCTTATTAGTAAAAGGTTTTAACTTGTTTCAGACTTAAAAAATCTTTTTCTTGAGTATATGTTGCCATGTTTATAAGGGTTTGCTGAAGATTTTAATAGAATCAGTTGCCATGTTCTGCAGAAAATAAAAGATTCATAATGGAGAATCCATTGAGTTCAAAGTTAACATGGTGAAGATTTAAGTATTTTTATTTAAATTGTGAAGTTAGTAATGTCTCAAAAGTATCAACCAATTCCATTTGCATTTTTTTAGCAAATCTTCGACCCAACAGAATAATTATATATACAGTGCGTTCAAATAAGAAGGCGAAATTTTTGAAAAATGATTTTTTGGAAAATTAAAAATTGAGTAATATGTCAAAATTTTACATACACAATGAACTGCTCAAGTTCCTGAAAATCGTTNTTAGCAAATCTTCGACCCAACAGAATAATTATATATACAGTGCGTTCAAATAAGAAGGCGAAATTTTTGAAAAATGATTTTGTGGAAAATTAAAAATTGAGTAATATGTCAAAATTTTACATACACAATGAACTGCTCAAGTTCCTGAAAATCGTTTCTATCAAAGTTTTTTTAACTCTTTTTAACTTAAAAAGTGTCACAAGACTCTAATTTGTGGGATTTTTTAAAACGATAGTGCCGAATTTTCGCCTTCTTATTCGAACACACTGTATATACATATCCTAGTGGTCAACAAAAAAAAAATTATTAAGCCCAAGATTTTGTGTTTGCTTGCTTTTATTGCTTTTATAATTCTAAATTGGTTGTCTCATTTGTTAAAAATTAATGAAATGCTTCAAGTTTCAAAATTTTCTTTATAGTTATAGCAGTAAAAACTTATCAATGACAAGGCGATAGAAGCTATAAGTCAAAAAATGATGACCTACTAATATTTGAAAATTATTATGCTACTTATTTTTCCACTTTCACTTTTGGTCAGATATTTTTAGTAATCAGCTTTATTGAAAATTTCATTCCTTTCGTTCATAAATGCACAAGTTATATAGCCAAGTGTAACTCGTATTAAGATCCTCAAATTTTAAACGTGGCGTCAGACAGACAAAGCAAACTCATAACCTTCTCCAGCTAAATTATTTGGAGTTCATTTATAGTAAAATCATAAATTAATTAATAATTAATGTTAATCATAAAAACAAATAAAAATTATTGTAAATCTATCTCCACTGTATATACACGAAATAGCTAATTTTAAAAGACCTTGTATAAAAAAGAATACCAAATTTTTGTACAGAAGTGACTAGAATTTTTACCATAATAATTACAAATACCATAAATCATATAAAAAAAAGTATAATTGAAGAGAAAGTTAGAAGTAGCACGTTCATCCAGATAGTTCCTGTAGTCGTACATAATTGAATGGGATTGGTTTGTGACTGTTTTCATAGTTTAATACGAAAACAACAAGAATAGAGAGAGACTCCAATATAGATGATCCTGTAGAGCGAGTCCTTAGAAGTAAGATAAATGGAAAATCGTGTCTAATCCGTAACCAAACTCATCAATTAATTTAAATACAGTAGAAGTAATCCTGAGTAAACTAAATTAAGTTCGTAGAGAAAATATGATTCGTTTGGTTGCATAGATTGCCTGGATTAAAGTGGATACGAAAGCTATTCTTGCAATTCATGATCATGTCATCACCAACAATGCCCGTCTCTCTGTTACCATGAATGACAAAGTTACTTGGACACTCCATATCAAAAATGTCATGAGGGTGGACAAGGTAAGTCGTTGCTAAATCAAAAAATTTTGAAAAAAAAAATTATAAATTTTTAACATGACAACGTAATTTCCATAGGGTTTCTACATGTGCCAGATTAACACTAATCCTGTACAAAAATCGGTGAGATATTTTTATATAAAATATTATTATACTTCAATTAACACGCAAAATTCTTATAATTAACGATTCAGTGCTAAAGTTTTGATTTTAATATACAATCCGTTACATTATTTTAAGACATTTNCTAATCCTGTACAAAAATCGGTGAGATATTTTTATATAAAATATTATTACTTCAATTAACACGCAAGATTCTTATAATTAACGATTCAGTGCTAAAGTTTTGATTTTAATATACAATCCGTTACATTATTTTAAGACATTTAGAAGTTGCATAGTTTTAGAAAATTAATTGAAAAATATTAGATTAACTATTAATGAAATAACTTAAATATTTTTAGTCTAAACTCTCTTTAACTTTCAATTATGAAAAATTTAAGGGAAGTTTAAATATTAAGTCTAGGGATCCGGCCATAGAAATTTTAACGACAGCTAAAGAAACGGAGGAGTAGAGTCAGATTGACACTTTCGATAATCACTAGATGACACGATCATCGAAATATTTCATCATAAAGTGAGAACTACTTTGTTTTCTAAGCTAAGCTTTACCTTAGCTGAGCTTAAACAATTAGAATTACCTAGGCATGTCAATACAAAAAATTATATCTAGACGAAGACTAAAGCCAAAATTTATGACAATTCTTCTTTCAATTCAAAATTTTATAATTTTCTTTAGAAATAATGTCAGTAGTATGCAATTGAAGTTTCAAAAAAAAAATATCCGAAAATTTAAATTTTCAAAAAATCATAACTTTCATTTGAGTCATCTGGCATCTTATTAGAGAATTGATATTTCTGTATCTCGTACCCTACTTTTCAATATTTTTTTTTAATTTTAAATACTTGGAACACAAAAAAAAAAGTTCACGAGATTACACATTCCAAAATTATAAACTACCCCAAAACCTCTTGGACAACACGCTTATTACGAAACACGCTTTATTCCTCACAAAACTTTGATACGTTGCTATTCCTGAGGTTGTGTTATCTTATTTAATATTTTTCACTGATTTTAATTTAATAAAATTAACAATAAATCTATTCTAATTGACTCAATATCATTGTTATCATTGTTCCATCCGTTAAACCATCGCCCAATAAAGCAACGATCTTTGATTCATCGTCCGACAGTTTGAAACTGTACTTAGAGACGTTCTTCAACGCTTTTCGCCCTTCGTACAGGTGGCAGCGCGTTCACTCAAAACCCAAACGTCTCAAAGTTATCATAGTTTTTATTTAAACTATTTAAACCTAACAACCGTTTTACTCATTTTAGCATTAGAATTATATAGCCGTTAAATACCAGGCGTGTTATCTAAATAGTTAACATTTTAAGCGGGAAAAATCAGCCTGTTACACATGAGGGCGTGTAATGCGTATTGGAGTGCTATCCATTAGGTTTTAAGGTACTTGCTATCTCCAGCAAAATAACATGAGCCTAAAAGTGTCTTCTGTCTTATAATAATGCAATGGGTTGTAATTAAAGTAAAAATTGTATTTAAGCTTAAACACAGAGTAGAATATACTTGAAAAGAAAAAATAAATAATTTTTTATGGAAGACCTAATCTTTTCCTTTGTCTTTTTTTTTCACTTTAATTACTCAAACTTAGTCTTAATTAGTCCAAAAGTGGTAAAAAAAAAAAAAAATTCTTNTACTCATTTTAGCATTAGAATTATATAGCCGTTAAATACCAGGCGTGTTATCTAAATAGTTAACATTTTAAGCGAGAAAAATCAGCCTGTTACACATGAGGGCGTGTAATGCGTATTGGAGTGCTATCCATTAGGTTTTAAGGTACTTGCTATCTTTAGCAAAATAACATGAGCGTAAAAGTGTCTTCTGTCTTATAATAATGCAATGGGTTGTAATTAAAGTAAAAATTGTATTTAGCTTAAACACAGAGTAGAATATACTTGAAAAGAAAAAATAAATAATTTTTTATGGAAGACCTAATCTTTTCCTTTGTCTTTTTTTTTTCACTTTAATTACTCAAACTTAGTCTTAATTAGTCCAAAAGTGGTAAAAAAAAAAAAAAATTCTTNCTTTTTTTTTCACTTTAATTACTCAAACTTAGTCTTAATTAGTCCAAAAGTGGTAAAAAAAAAAAAAAATTCTTTGATTTTCCTAGGTTTTAACTAATTCTCTATGTCCTTGATATAATCCAAAAGGAAATCAATAACATAATTTTAAACATATAAGAGTAGACAATGGCAACATTGAGAGTTTCTCTTAAATTATTTATAAAATGAAAGGATGAGCTAAAAGGCTTTCGTTTTCAGTTTCAATTAACTGACTCATCCACTGTCTTTCATCAGTTAGTAAATTTTCATCAATGACATAATGACAAGGGATTAATTCTATTGTTCTTTTCTAATATAATTTATATATACTTTATACTCACTACATCTGGTTCTGGTCTCAGTATCTAACGTGTTAATTAACCAAAAGTAAACAAAACATTATAAAAATTTTTTACAAACAATGAGTATTAAAACAAAATGAAATAACGGTATAGTTTATAAATCCCATTGGTTTTCCTTGATGGTAAGAATACTATATAAGTATAAAAATTAATAAATTAATAAATCAATCATACTCGAGTGCTCAAGGATCCAAAAGTATAAGTACAGGGTGTTAAACATTTTTTTTTGCACCCTAAAAACCATGACGTCATTTTTTCACACTATTTTGCTGACAGCAGCATGGAGTGGGAGGAGCTACGATAAAATTGGAGAAAGGAGGTACAAAAAAAAAGGATTAAAGACCCTGTATATTTCTTTTTGGAGAGCCTGTAGAGTTAATTTTGTATGTATGGGATGNAAATTAATAAATCAATCATACTCGAGTGCTCAAGGATCCAAAAGTATAAGTACAGGGTGTTAAACATTTTTTTTGCACCCTAAAAACCATGACGTCATTTTTTCACACTATTTTGCTGACAGCAGCATGGAGTGGGAGGAGCTACGATAAAATTGGAGAAAGAGGGTACNAGGAGCTACGATAAAATTGGAGAAAGGAGGTACAAAAAAAAAGGATTAAAGACCCTGTATATTTCTTTTTGGAGAGCCTGTAGAGTTAATTTTGTATGTATGGGATGACATGAGAGTCTCTTGTTTCTCTATTGTTTAACTTTCTTGTTATATGATGGTGTCAGATGGCATATTTGGAAGTGGTAATTCCTCCTGACATAACAACAGAAGAAACGACGGGTGACCTAATGGTACCAGAGGGAGGAACAGCAAAATTAATTTGTCGTGCAAGAGGCTACCCAAAACCAATCATAACATGGAGAAAAGAAGATGGAAATCATATTATCATTAAAGAAGGACAAGGAGGGAAAAGAAAAGGTAAATATGTTCTGACATGTCAAAAGTATCCCTTGAGTCTGAGAAATGTCAGACCTTACATTATGTATTCTTAACTCCATAGTGAAAACATTTGAAGGGGAGGTACTAAATTTGTCAAAAATAACAAGAAGTGAAATGGGTGCTTATCTCTGTAAGTTCTTTCTATACTTTCTAAAACTCTTCATTCTTATTAGATTTAATTTTAATTATATTAATAGTAAATTAGTGAAGAGGGATGGGGGATTAATGGAGAAAGTAATTACATTAGTCAATTTTAACAGGTATTGCCTCAAATGGTGTCCCTCCGTCAGTGAGTAAGAGGATGACAGTTCAAGTTCACTGTAAGTAAAATAAAAGTCTTCGTTTTTTTTAGTTTTTTTTTTTTAGCTTTTTTTAGCTTTTTTTTTTGTGAAAAAGAGAAAGTAGAACTCTTTCTTTTGTTTTCCTTTCTCTTCCGGTCGAAATGGAAACTAAATGCTTTCTCCTCCTCCTCTCAGCCTTTATTGAAAATTCTTTTGAATTCGAGAGAGTGTCTCATCCCTTGTATTTCTTATCTAAAGAAATACCAAAGCTTGTCATTCACATTACTCTACGTTTAGTAGTCCATCTATTTTGCTTCTTTTTTTTTATACATCGAATGGTACTCGGAGAAAGTTAGAAAAAATGGGGGTCTCTCAACAAGAGAGAGTAAAAAAAAATGATCTCAGCGCCCTATTGCATTTTTCAATTTATTCTTTTTCTTAATGTTTTTTTTTTCTTCAAAATTTAATACAGTCCGACCATAAATTATGTTTTATACGGAAGACACTATTGGTCCAAGTCCTATTCCTATTGGCTCTTTTGTTTGATAAAGAAGATAATTTTTTTTTTGCAAGGAAAGGTGTTAGTTTTAATTTTTGGGAAGAAACACTATACAATTTCAGAAAAATCATTGAAAAGTAGGTTATAAAGTTGTAAAAATTAAGTCTGTACTATCAATGTATTAAAAGTTATGATTTGTTTAATATTGGAATTTTTAGATCTTCTTTTGAAACGCCCATCTCTTATTAGTAGTAACATATTGTCTCAAAATTAAAATCCAAGAATTTCAATTTATAAAAAATCATACCTTTTTGTTCTAGTGATCGTATAGTCTTGATTTATTTTTTTTACTTTGTTCTACTACTTTTGGATGGTCTTTTTGAAACTACTAATACCTTCGCCAAAAAAACAAGATCGTCAAAATGTTTTTTGACTATCAATTATTGTATAAAGGCACTGGTTTCCCCCAGCAAAAGGCATATGTGACCAATATTCTCTTTCTATAACTTTTGAGATTTGTAGTCGCACTGTATAACTAAAAAAAAATAAAGATACTGATACTGTATATTGTTTAGTTAGAGATTTTACATGTAAAGGGAAGAACCATTTCAAAGTTAGGTTTATCAACTATGACACTTTATTTCCGTTTTCTGTCCAATGATAGTAGAACAAAGTTGTTTCGATTAGTCAAAAATTTGTAACAAAACTCTTTGGATTTGTCTTAAAAAAGCTATTTTTCATTAAATTAGATTGCCCATTTTTTTTTCTCGTTCCTTTTAAGAAAAGGACTGTGTATACAGTTAGTGATGACATTGAAAGACGGCTTGAGCTGGGACGCTGACAATTGTACACCTCGTTAAGTTTCATGGCTAAACTATAGTAAGTTCAAGTTGAAAAAAGGAGAGAAAAGTGAAAAAGAATTTAGTTGACAAAAAAACTCTGTATTTGAGTTTTAAAAAGAAATAAAGTCAGTTTCTTGATCTCGTCCTGTAGAGTTTTTTTTGACTTCTGGTGAAGATTGTCCATTAATCAAAATTGAGAGGTTCTCTGTCAAATGTTATGGAAAAAGTTTGTGAAAGAGAAGGAGATAGGAGAGTCTCACTTTTCTTTTGTTTCGTATTCATTTTCTTAATATTGTGCCAATGACACTTTAATATGGAAAAGTGAGGTAACATATGGAAGAGAGAAAGAAGAAAAAAAAAGTTTTCACTTTTCAAAAACTATACCTAACACAAACACATTGTCATGCAAATTACTTCTTTCACTCCGACCATGAGAAGAAGCTCCAAATTTTTTTGTAAATAAAGAAGTTTGAGAGTAAAGAAAATGCAAGGGTTTTTAAATTTTAGAAAGTATTTAGAATCACTATGTCATTTATTCATATTTTGAATTGTAGAGAAGAGAAAAAGAATACTAGATAAGATAGAACTGTGCTTTTCACTACTTTTTTGTTACTTGTAACACAACAAACGAAAATTTGTTAGAAACGAATGGAAATACTTTCTTCTTGAGTGAAAGGAACAACATCCCTTCACTTATACTGATTGAAAATGGGATGAACCTGAGCATTGAAATGAGATCTCCTTTCCTCCGATTATCATAAATACCATTTCCAACCTCATTTTCTCACTTTCTCTACTCCATTAAATAAAATAAGGTTTACGTTGTCATTTTTTTTTAGTTCAAATTAATGAAATTGGTTACAACTGGATCAGTTGAATTTCGTTGGTTATTATGACTCCTTAACTGCATGAGCAGAGTTAACTATATAAACTTATTTATATGTTACGACTGATGGATCGTGCTGTTTGGCGATTTGGTGTGTGTTTCCGGTGAACTATAGAGGAGGCGCGTTCGATTCCCGCTGTTGTTGCAAAAACCATAGTGTGTTTATTTCTTGATGGTGATGCAGTCAGTTTGTTTGTTCAATTCATTTAAGTGTTAATAGAAACGTTTTTATAACAAATAATATCGTATTAAAACATGGCCGTTTTAGCTTATCCGCCAACCAATGAATGCAAAATTTAAGGGGCGGAGGGCCCGTAGTCTTCGGTTGCTGAAGGCCGAGGGAGCACTCTTGGCAGCGAGAAATTGTGGAGATTTGAGAATATGGCTCAATCCCCNCGCTCTTGGCAGCGAGAAAGTGTGGAGATTTGAGAATATGGCTCAATACTACTGTACTCATAAATGAAACAGTATACTCCTTACCTGGCAATGAATGATCAGAAAGGAGAGTTTCGGAGTTGTATTGCGATTGAGGACAGGATTCGACAGATCGGCTCTGTAGCACAAATGGTAGTGCGTTGGGTCCGGAATACCCAAGACGTGGGATCGTACCCCACCAGAGACTAAATTTTTGTGGCAATCCCTGTCTCAATCTCAAAGGCGCCATGGTGCGGAGCGTGTAATTGGGTTTGCTAAACACCTGAATCCGTCGTTTCTATGCTGTCGATTAGAGGTGAAGTACTAATAAGAAATCGCCGGCAGCCAAGATGTAACGGATTCGGGTGTGTAGCAAACCGATTGCACGATCTGCACCGTGGTACGGTCTTTTGCGTATTACTCCATCCCCTTGAGTTTGGTGCTTAATAATGTTATCTTGTCAGAATAGGTTAGTAAATTCCATTTGAAATATAAAAAATATTAGTTTGCTATTCTCAATGTTTTAGAATCCTTGCATTATTTATAATAATAATATGGAAATTACTTTTGCCTTCATGCTCTCTACAAAAGCATTGCATTATAGTCTTAGAATATTAATTATTGTGAACTAATATGTATTTTTTCATTCCAAATGTTAACAGTTTCAAAAACAATATTGAATACCAGTCTTTCAATAACGAATAAGTCAAGTACGATCACTAAACCAATAGTTATGAGTTTTTTTATTGAGATTTTTCATATTTTTATTTGTTATAGAAACGCCCATATTTGTTATATTAAAATAAACGTTTCGAATTGGGAGAAGATTTAAAAAATTTGAATTTNATATTGAATACCAGTCTTTCAATAACGAATAAGTCAAGTACGATCACTAAACCAATAGTTATGAGTTTTTTTATTTAGATTTTTTATATTTTTATTTGTTATAGAAACGCCCATATTTGTTATATTAAAATAAACGTTTCGAATTGGGAGAAGATTTAAAAAATTTGAATTTAAAAAAACTCATTTTAGTAATTGTAAACACTTGATTTGTAAATTCTTTATTGAAACACTCATTTTCAATGCTCTGTTTGAATCCAATGAACAATTACTAAAAAAAATTTTTTACAAAATTATGTGTTCCAAATTTGTAAGGTATTTTGCTTTCTCCACCAAAGCATAAGTAGAGAAAAATTTTGTTTTATATCAAAATATTAGAATAGGGTGTTGTTTAAAACTTTGGTTATAGTGTCGTAGAGCTACAAGGGTTAAAACAACATACTTTTAGTATTGAAATATGGTTATTGATGAGAAAAGAAAACTATAAATATTTAAGACAATAGGAAAAAGTTAGTTTCATTTGATAATATTTTGNTTTTATATCAAAATATTAGAATAGGGTGTTGTTTAAAACTTTGGTTATAGTGTCGTAGAGCTACAAGGGTTAAAAACAACATAACTTTTAGTATTGAAATACGGTTATTGATGAGAAAAGAAAACTATAAATATTTAAGACAATAGGAAAAAGTTAGTTTCATTTGATAATATTTTCTAATCGTTGTTGTTTTGTTTAGGATGTGGTAAAATCCATTTAGGGATGAAATCGTTGAGATTATCATTAACTCNGTAATCGTTGTTGTTTTGTTTAGGATGTGGTAAAATCCATTTAGGGATGAAATCGTTGAGATTATCATTAACTCTGCCATTAATAGTCTCATCTCATTAATGACATTAGTGATTTCTCTAGTCCCTTGTGGAGGGATAACCATAGGGTCTCTCATCCTCAAAAGAACCCTCAGTCATTTCAATTTTACTACAGAAATTTAATTTATTTTCACATCTATTGTCTCCAATCAAAAGGAGTCTTGGAACATGGTACTTTTCAACAGAAAATTAACCCAAGAGCCAACATGCATGTTGTTGTTTCTTCTAAATTCATAAGAGAATTGATAGTAGTGATTATAATGAGTAACCATTAACCTATTCCAGTTGAAAATTCTACTCTTAATACATACTTTCACATGGAAGGAGAAATTATTAGGAAATAATGATTGTGATTATATATTGAATTTAGTATTCGAAGGGTTAATCAAAAAAAAAATGATTCAACGGAAAAAATATGAGGTTTAATTAAAGTTTTCCATGTTATGGGTTTTTATCTACTAGTGTTAATTTTAAAATATTTTATTTTTGAAAAAAAAAAAAAAATTAATTGGAAATTAATCACAAGGTGTGGTTTTTAATTAGAAAAATTAAACCAGAAAGTACTGAATGTGATTTTTTTTTTAAAATATTGATTTCTTCATATTATTATTATTTTTTTTTTAGTTCATCCATTGATTCAAGTACCGAATCAATTAGTTGCAGCTCCACGTGGTGACAGTGTAGATCTAGAGTGTATGGCTGAAGCGTCACCCAAAGCTATCAACTATTGGACACGAGAATCTGGTAAGTTATTGTAATTTTTTTTTTAAATTAATATGTGATGATTATTCCTATTCTATTTTTTTTTATAATGGGTAAGTCATAGAGAAAAATAAAATATTTCAATTGCAACTCTCGTCTATTTTTTCGACATAATAAATGGTTTTTCTGCCGTTCTATTTTAAAACATGTAAAAGGTTGGGCTGATATTGAGTTTGGTGAAAAGTAGTGAAATCATTATCAACGAAACGATTGACTGTAAAAAATTAGAATGCACATTTGTGGTGGTTCTGCCAAATATGCTAAATAACACTGTAGGAACTAAAAAGTCTTTTCTGATTGGTTGAAACTCTTTTAGAATAAAAATATTAACCCTAGAGAAAACAAAGGTAAAAAAAAAATTTATTTTTTTTTTGCTTTTTTTTTTTCATTGACTGTTTTTACAAAATATTGAAAAAATTTTTGTATGTATGTCAATCTCTCTTTTGGGATAAACATATCAGTTTTGTCAACAAATAAATTAGAAATAGCAATAGAACACTTTCTCCGCTAATTAAACAATTAATTTAGAATATAATACTAACAATTTTGTTTAATAACATAGAGAATATTATTATAAATCTATTTTCTACATAATTTACTACAATATATGATGTACAGATTGTAAAGTTAGCNAATTTATTTTTTTTTTGCTTTTTTTTTTCATTGACTGTTTTTACAAAATATATATGAAAAAATTTTTTGTATGTATGTCAATCTCTCTTTTGGGATAAACATATGAGTTTTGTCAACAAATAAATTAGAAATAGCAATAGAACACTTTCTCCGCTAATTAAACAATTAATTTAGAATATAATACTAACAATTTTGTTTAATAATATAGAGAATATTATTATAAATCTATTTTCTACATAATTTACTACAATATATGATGTACAGATTGTAAAGTTAGCAGAAACTTGAGGAGCTGAGGGAATTCATTGAGACAAGTTTTCTGATTCAATATACTATATCCTCTTACATGCTAGACTTGCTTTCACGCATAATTAAACCTTACCAAAGAAACAATTTATCTTTCAACAATATTACCTACCTTTTCACTTAATTATGTTCTAACATCATTTCTAACTTAATTTATATCATCTCAACATTTTAATCCATTTCTGTCTCTGATGTGAAAGTGTTAACAAAATTTTTTTAACTAATCCAACCAAAAAAATCACCATCAGAGCAAACAATGTTATCCTAACACTTTTTTTCTCATGTGAAAGTCACTTTCTTTAAAAAGAGTTTGGGAAAGTTAATAATTAAAAATTTCGGGCACATAATTTGAAATATAAAATTCAAGTTTTATAGTGTAGAGTTAGCACACTTAAAACATTACACTCTTTTTTATTTATCTTAAATAAAACAAGAATTATTGTTTTATATATTTATTGACTGAATCTCCACCTCACTTTTCATTCTGTTTACATTTGTATACAGGGTGATTAAAGTTTTTTTTTGCACTCTAAAAAGCATAACATCATTTTTTCACACTCTATTCTCAACAACAACAATAGGTTGGGAGGAGTTGGGAGCTACGGTAAAATTAGAGAAAGTGAGTACAAAAAAAAAGGATTAATCACCCTGTACTTATGTGCCTAATTTGGAGATAGTTGGTGAAAGGAGGGTTAATTTGGAGGGTCTTGTAGATCTTTTTTTTTTTGTATAATTATTTTATTTTTATAAATTGAATAAATATTTCAGTTATGAAAAAAAAAACGAATGATGACAGGGACAGAAGAGGAAAATATTATTCTATGTCATCATATCAGTTAGTTCTCTCTAAGTTAATTTTCTGGAAGTCGGTTTTCTTCTCTTATTGAATTGGAGCGGATGGATTTCTTTCTTGTATCCCCTTAACACGTACTCTCTAAAGAGATAAGGACCTATTGTGTTTCTGAAAGGAGAAAAATGGAAGAGAAAGTGTAACGCTCTCTTACAAGATGGATTATCAATTGATAAATATTTGGTATTCCGTACGAGTTTCCGTTTTCTCTTTTTTTTTTTTTACCCAAGTCTCTTCTGATCTTTTCTTATTCTATGCATCCGACAGACAATCCAATAGACATCATCTATGACTATTCGATGATGCTATGACAGTCTGGAAATATCCCTTCAAAATATCGTCCCGGGCACAATTTTTTTTTTCTCGGACAATAAAAGTCTTTCAAATTACACTCTCAGCTAGACTTATGTCTAAACACATGTTCAATTATTAATTTCAAATTTTGACATCTCCCGCAAAAAAAAAATTTTTTTTTTTAGGAAACGAAAAGTAGCCACTTTACTAACATTAGGTAAGGTGAAATGTGTGATTTTATTATTTGTACCAAAGTTAAAGATAGCACCTTTACTAATGATACTTTACTATGATACTTTACTATGATTATTAGATACTTTATTATGATATTAGATACTTTACTATGATTTTACTAAATGTTAGTCAAAGACGTACTAACCCTCCTATTATTTGTGGGAAAAACAGCAGTCATCATGGTGAAAATGAGACCAATTCTCCATTTTGTCTTCATCAAAAAAGTCTGGTTGGTTGGGAAATGGGTGAAAATACCGCCGGGGGTGTTTTCGTCAGGTTTTTTTTTCAACTTCCCTCGGACTGTTATGAGATAAGAACAGCTCAGTAGTTTTAAAAACTAAGCTCTTAAAATAAAATAAAAAAAGTAACTGATACTCCTACCACTTTGAGTTTTGTAAAATATTTTCATAAGATGTAAAATGTTAAGTTGGNTGAGTAGTTTTAAAAACTAAGCTCTTAAAATAAAAAAAAAAAAAGTAACTGATACTCCTACCACTTTGAGTTTTGTAAAATATTTTCATAAGATGTAAAATGTTAAGTTGGTAAGATCAGTTTCTTGTGAGTAAAAATTGATTAAAGTCTCTTTCTCATAATATTTCTTATGTTGTGGAAGAGAATTTGTTGAGAATTAGAGAGAAAGATGGTATTCTTGAGTGGAAAAGATAGAAAAAAGTAATGGAATAGTTATGCTGTGAAGAAAATTGTTGATGGTGGTGGGTATCTGGTGATGATAGTTTGAGTGGAGAAAGTCTGTTGTAGGGATTGAGGCGGATGATGTTATGCATTCTTTGCCCTTGTATCTATCTTCTTCACTTTCTCTCTCTCTCGCATGTTAAATTCGTTTTGTTCTCTTTTTTTTTTTATTCTTCCTCTTTTCTCTTTGTACTTTCTCCCGTGTGCCTTCAAAGTCGGAGTTAAAAGGAAGAAAGTTATGTGAAGAATGCAATTGATCTTGTTTGAGAAATGCATTCTCTTCCCTACTCAACAGACATCTACTCAACTGGAAAATTTCTGATCGACTTTCTAATTTCAAAACAGAGTCTATATGTCTATGTTTTCTTTCCCTACTTTTAAAGATGAGACTCCACCAATATACAACACTTTTTATTCTCTTTCATCTAATTATATTAATTTTTTACTCAAATTCTTTTACATAAATATTTTATTTTATTTTATTTTATTTTTATAATTTTATTATTTTCGTATATAATTTTTTTGTAAAAATAGCTTTGAGACTTATGATGTTTTTTTTTTTTTTTGATTTTCTGAAGATTCCTTCTAGAATACTTGGAATAGTAATAAAAATAAAAAAACTTTCACCCTGCTTCTTGTTCGAATGCATCGTTTTCTATTATTTTTTTTTTTGTCATTTTCTATTTTTAGTGTTTGACTTTCACTTTCCGTTGAGCCACTCTCCATGATTTGAAGAATGAGATGTGTTTTGAATAGAGAAAGGTAGGGTGTAGTCTCATTTGGGATGGTGGTGAGAGTGAAGGTAATATATTCGAGTTGTGTGTGTGTGGTGGTGACAAATGGAAGAGAAAATATAAAAAATTGGAATAGGTTTTATGNAATATATTCGAGTTGTGTGTGTGTGGTGGTGACAAATGGAAGAGAAAATATAAAAAATTGGAATAGGTTTTATGAAGGCGAGAGAAAGCTACTTTCACCCTCTCACTCATTGAATTCTTTTGAACTTCACTTTCACCCATCTCATCCATCCCATTCGTTGACTATTCTTTGGAATATGATGGATGGTGAGAAAACATGAAAAACAAAATACTGGGGATGACACCTGACATAATTTCTTCTCTTCATTCATTCAAAAAATTTATATAAAATTTCACATATGTTGGATTCAAAATGTGTCAAATAATTTAAATCATCCCAATGGGGTTCGTTCATTGACATAGCCATTTTAGGATTTTTGACCCAGAAAACTCAAGTGGAAAAAATACAGTCCAACCATTTTTATAAGAACGATTGAAGATTTGAAGATAATTTTGTCCCATGCCTATTTGCTGGGAAAAGTAGGTTAGTTTTTTTTAAAGAAAACAATAAGGAGATTGAATTAATGAGGCAATTCCCGACTTTGTGGTTAAAATATTAAATATTTATGTGTTATTTAAAAAAAAATTTAACTTAAGACTATAGCTGATTGGGTGTTGAGATTTGCTTTTGACTTTAGAATGACAAAAGTTCACTTTAGCTTTATTATTTATTGATGATAGATGTGATTGTTGAACAAGAGTTCACAAATCAATTAGTTGGACCAAATGAAAGTTTCGCGATAATGGAGAAATAAAGAAATAATTTAAACAAATAATTAATTAAATTAATTAAATATTCCCTTTCAGCTGATGAAAGTAATAACCAGAGAGAAAAAGTAGGTAACCCAATCAAAAAACTAGTTTAAGAGGAGTATTTTTTTAGAGACTATTTCACGGGGTGTATTTTCTTAGATTGTATTCTCTTAAGCAACAATCACATCATAAAATTTCTTGTGCGCAAAATTTGATGAAATTTTTGTGTAGAAGAATGAGTCTGTCCTTTATTGGGATGAGTTTTTGTTGAAAAATTTCATAATGCTTTAAAGAAATTGCAATCGATGGAATTTCTCTCTTTCTTCCAGACGATACTTCAATCTGTACAATAAGTGTATTTTGAATTATCATATTGATGCTAATGCATAATGCTAATGTTATGATAACTTAATGCCAAAACGGGTACTTAACAGAAACAAAAAAAATTTAACAGGTAAATTACATTTACGCTAAAAACTATACCCACTCACCCAAATTTACCCAAAAAAGATCATCAAATCNGCGCGCAAAATTTGATGAAATTTTTGTGTAGAAGAATGAGTCTGTCCTTTATTGAGATGAGTTTTTGTTAAAAAATTTCATAATGCTTTAAAGAAATTGCAATCGATGGAATTTCTATCTTTCTTCCAGACGATACTTCAATCTGTACAATGAGTGTATTTTGAATTATCATATTGATGCTAATGCATAATGCTAATGTTATGATAACTTAATGCCAAAACGGGTACTTAACAGAAACAAAAAAAAAATTAACAGGTAAATTACATTTACGCTAAAAACTATACCCACTCACCCAAATTTACCCAAAAAAGATCATCAAATCTTGCAGAAGAAGTTGTTTGATGTAATTAAAGATATTAGACTNTCTTGCAGAAGAAGTTGTTTGATGTAATTAAAGATATTAGACTCAAATATATTTATATAAAATTAAGAAGTTGACAATATTTCTTTAGTAAATAGACTATAAACCTTGTCTCATTGAACTACACTCGTATTTAGTTTCATTGAAGGTTAAATTTAGAAAATAGTAATAAACGTTCCTTGACCGCAGTGTCGTGTCAACTTGAAGATAAGTTACTTTTTGAAAGTCGAAAAGGAAGAATTCTCTAAGAGAACTTTTCCATCGTAACGAACGTAATCATTTCCGAATTAAGTTTGTTGAGGTCCAAAAAAAAAAAAAAAAAAAAAAAAACAAGAGAAAATTGGTTGAAAGTCTTTGTAACAAGAACAACAAGGACTTGACCGACTAGACAATGATAATAGAGAAACCCTCACTTTCTCCCTCATGGTCCCTTTAGTTTCAAAGAAAAGTGAAGAAAAAAATACGTATCTATTCCTTTATTTTATTTCCCTTGGACTGATAGTCTGACTTTGGTCCTATTGACTGAGGGTGACTTTTGGATAAAAAAAAAATAACATACAGAAAAAAAAAAGTTAGAAGAAGAGAAAGTCACCTAACAAATCTCATTACTTTCATCAATTTCCACTGAAATCGGAAAGACCTAGAAATGTATAGAGAAAGTACACTTGGCTCCTGGCTCTTCCGTTGACGTCTGTCCCCATTGTCTCATAACAACAATGAACAATGAACCAAAAAAAAAAAAAACTTTCACTTTTTTTTATCCCTTTGTATCACTTACTGACTGCAAATGTAAACAATAAGGAGTTTATAACAAATCTATCAATAAGAAATATTGAATTTTCTAACTTTTTTTTTTTTTTGTCTTTTTCACCACTTTTCAGGTGAAATGATAATCCCAAATGATAAATTCAACATGACAGAGGACTTGCTGTCACAGTACGGAGTCCGGATGAAGTTATGGATTCATAATTTAGCAAGTCGAGACTTTTCCGGTTACAAGTGTATCTCTCAGAATTCAATGGGTAACACAGAAGGAACGATTCATATTCATGGTACGTTGTCCATATTTCCATACCCTTAGATACCCTTCCTACCCAATGACATTTCTTACTCAACCTTTCTTCAAAATGTATTTATAAAAAAAAAAAAAAAATTTTTTTTTGACTTTTTTCTCTCTCTCTCTCAATCATCCCTTTGACTCTTTCCTGAATTATTCAAACTTCTCAAAACACGTCTCATCTCCTANCTTTTTTTTTTTTTTGTCTTTTTCACCACTTTTCAGGTGAAATGATAATCCCAAATGATAAATTCAACATGACAGAGGACTTGCTGTCACAGTACGGAGTCCGGATGAAGTTATGGATTCATAATTTAGCAAGTCGAGACTTTTCCGGTTACAAGTGTATCTCTCAGAATTCAATGGGTAACACAGAAGGAACGATTCATATTCATGGTACGTTGTCCATATTTCCATACCCTTAGATACCCTTCCTACCCAATGACATTTCTTACTCAACCTTTCTTCAAAATGTATTTTATAAAAAAAAAAAAAAAAATTTTTTTTTTGACTTTTTTCTCTCTCTCTCAATCATCCCTTTGACTCTTTCCTGAATTATTCAAACTTCTCAAAACACGTCTCATCTCCTATGTTTGACAAAGTTTGTACTTGAATTTCTAAAAAATGAGTTAATTAACTCTGACTATACTCTCTCAGACTTATCAGACGAGGAGTTTGGAATTTTATGTGGTTTATCTTCTTAGTATATTATATTATGTTATATTTTATATTACTATATTATAAATATATATTTTTTTCTATCTAATTCTAGAGATGAACCTTTTAGCTTCAGATCATGGAGATTCAGCTACAAATCGAGACACTGTGGAACAGAGTAGTAGTAGTAGTAGTAGCACTATGGGTGACAAGAAGAAAACACAAGGACAGAGCACAAAGGATCCAATTGTTGAAACTTATCAACCTTTTGATACCCTTGATAGTCGTTCAGGAGGGTGCAATAACTATTTCAAGTTGTTCATTTACAGTACTGCTCTAATTCTGTTTTATTTTATTTTTATTGCTTGATTTAACAATCAATTTTTATGAAAAAAAAAAGTTTAAAAAAAAAAAAGTAAAGTTTTTAATTATTCTGCCTAAAACTTACTAAAACCCATAAGAATTAATAATTATATACAGTGTGTTGCAACATTATAAGACCTTGGGGAGAGACTTTTGGCCCTATTTTCTGTATTGGGAAAAGCAAATTTTCTTATAATTTTTTAAACAGTATATCTTGTAAACTAATTTTTTTTTTGTTTCAAACGGTAAAAGTTTATTTAAAAAAGGATTTAAAAGTAGAAGAAATATAATAAAGTGTTTGACAAATTTATAGCAAAGCGAGCAACTACTTTTGGTATGTACTCTTTGCTGGAAAAANGAAACTACTTTTGGTATGTACTCTTTGCTGGAAAAATTCCTCGGTTATAATTATGTCCACAATATTTTTTTTTGGTAGAAACTGTTTTTCAGTTTAAATAATACTTTTATATGAAAAAACATTCAAAAGTAGAGAAACGTAAAAAAAAAAACAAGTCTGTAAGATTAAAGTGCTAAAAATATGATTTATTGAAAATTAAACTTTTTGAACATAANAAAGTTTATTTAAAAAAGGATTTAAAAGTAGAAGAAATATAATAAAGTGTTTGACAAATTTATAGCAAAGCGAGCAACTACTTTTGGTATGTACTCTTTGCTGGAAAAATTCCTCGGTTATAATTATGTCCACAATATTTTTTTTTGGTAGAAATTGTTTTTCAGTTTAAATAATACTTTTATATGAAAAAACATTCAAAAGTAGAGAAACGTAAAAAAAAAACAAGTCTGTAAGATTAAAGTGCTAAAAATATGATTTATTGAAAATTAAACTTTTTGAACATAATNAAAAAAAAAACAAGTCTGTAAGATTAAAGTGCTAAAAATATGATTTATTGAAAATTAAACTTTTTGAACATAATTTTGAGACGTGTATCTCTTCCAGTAGTGTCTCAGAATTATGTTACAAAACACCTATTTTTCAATAAATCATAACTTTTGATCTTTTGACTCTTGTGAATTGATATAAAAAATCTACCTCTCTACTTTTGCATTTTCTTTCTTGTAAAAATATTATTTGAATCAAAAAACTTTTTATTAGTATAAAAAAACCTGGGTATAATTTTAGCCGAGCACTTTCTTCAGCAAAGATAACGGACGAAAAGAAGTTCCTAGCTCGTCTATAATTATGTCCAGCACTGTAATAACCAATTACGAGTACACTGTAGGTCCTTAGTCACTTTTAGAAATGTTTATCCTCTAAGTTGACCCTTGCTTCTTGATTAATGAGTAAAGTTTAAGGTTCGTCATGTTAATTTTAGAAATTTTTATAATTATCTATATTAAAAAATTAAAAGGATTTAGTCACAATAAATTTTTTGAAAATTTAACATCTAAAGTTGCACTAAAAAATCCTTAAAACTCTCACAATAAAAATGCAAAATAATCAAGTAAAATNAATTTAACATCTAAAGTTGCACTAAAAAATCCTTAAAACTCTCACAATAAAAATGCAAAATAATCAAGTAAAATTAATTTTTTTTTAGATACTATTTTGAAATGACCATCTCTCAAGTACTTGATAAGTCTCAAAAATACTTCAAAAAAAAAATTTTGTAAGAAAAAAAAAAAATCAACTAAACCTGGATATCGTCGTTGAAGGTTCATTATGTGCTAAGTAATTTCAGTTGTCGTTTCATTATGTGCTTTCTGAATTTTCTTGTCAATCCATTACGTGCCATCTGATTTTTTTTGCTCGCACCCATTATGTGCATTCTGACATTTTTTGCTAAAATGGGGTTTCAGTGTCAAATTGTGACCCAAGCTTTTATGAATCGATTGTGGGCAAAATGATTCTAATTGGTCGAAGCGTTCAAAAGTTATGATTAACTGAAAAAAAACTTTAAAAGATTATCATTAGAAAAGAAATGTCTGGCCATCTTGGTTTTAAGTTTATTTGGCTCTCCTGAAAAATCTAAGTTTTCGCACTTGGCACATAATGGGTACAAGCAAAAAAATCAGATGGCACATAATGGATTGACAAGAAAATTCAGAAAGCACATAATGAAACGACAACTGAATTTCCTTATCACATATTGAACCTTCAACGACGATATTTGATTTTTTAAATTCTTTATCCTACTTTTGAATTCTATTTCTGAAACAATTAACACTGAAATAAAAANTGATATTTGATTTTTTAAATTCTTTATCCTACTTTTGAATTCTATTTCTGAAACAATTAACACTGAAATAAAAATAAATTTATTTTTTTTTGCCTAGATTACATATTCCAAAATTACAAGGTAGTTGCTTTCTCCAGCGAAGAGTATACGAGTCCAAAAGTTTTTCTCTGTCTTATAATTTTGTAACAGATTGTACAATTTTGAACAAGTGTTATTTTACTTATACCTCAAATAATATTATTATTATTATTATTTTATTACAGAGTACTACCTCTTTATTATTAAATTTGAACTGTTGCACACAAAATTGAAATTTTTAAAATCACTTAATTTTTTAGCTCTGATATGCACGATTAAAAATTTATCTAACATTAACACTACTACTACCTTTCCATATATTTAAAAACAAAAAAAAAATTTTAATAAAAAAAATTCTTGATTTTTATTTCACATAANTACTACCTTTCCATATATTTAAAAACAAAAAAAAAATTTTAATAAAAAAAATTCTTGATTTTTATTTCACATAAATATTTCAAATGACTAAAAATCTCACTCTTACAGCTGTCAGAGTGTTAATAAAAAAAAAAAATTTTTTTTTTCTACAAAATCAAAAACTAAGGTTTGGTGGTTGCTTAGTTAGAAAAAATAGTAAGTAAATTATAAAATTGTTTAAAAAAAAACCTAATTGTTGTGAGTAATGAGGAAACATTGATTGGATAAAAAAAAATCAGACAGAGAGAAGAAAGTGTGAAGGACTGAAGAGGTTTTTCTCCTTGTCTCCTAACAAATTGAGGGTTGGAGAGAATGAATGAGTTGAACAAGGAGTGAAAGTGCATGAGTAGAATCTTTGATCACAAATCAGCACTTTCTCCAATGGAATTGAGTATGAGGAGTTAAGAAGGTACCCCGTTGGAAGTAGATATAAAAAGTATTTCTTCATTACGACAACCTTGGACATGGACAGTAAGTCCAAGGACTCAACTCACTCCTCAGTCCTCACCAAACATTTCCACTTTCTCTTTTACTTATTTTCTTCAAAGTAAATTCGTCTCAAGGGACTCCTTACTCACTCCGTTAACGGCCACCCAACCTCTGTCTCTCGGATTCGGATTCATTTTTTTCTTTTACATTTTCAAATATACTACTGATGAAACTTATCTAACAACTCCTTACTACCTCAATCCTTAATTTTTTTTTTCTTAATTTTTACACATGTTCTTATAAAACTTTCAGGAAATGCACCTCAATGCAACAACACCACCAATTCCCTCATCTCACATATTTTCCTTAATTGGTTCAAAAATAAAATTTATGATGAAATCCAACAGATTATAATACTCCATTGTAAGAAANTCATTTTTTTCTTTTACATTTTCAAATATACTACTGATGAAACTTATCTAACAACTCCTTACTACCTCAATCCTGATTTTTTTTTCTTAATTATTACACATGTTCTTATAAAACTTTCAGGAAATGCACCTCAATGCAACAACACCACCAATTCCCTCATCTTATTTTCCTTAATTGGTTCAAAAATAAAATTTATGATGAAATCCAACAGATTATAATACTCCATTGTAAGAAANATATTTTCCTTAATTGGTTCAAAAATAAAATTTATGATGAAATCCAACAGATTATAATACTCCATTGTAAGAAATACTTACAAATGTACACTGAAAATGGTTACAAATCTAAGAATCCTTTCCATCTCTTTGTACTTTGTTAAAGAATTTGTAATATTTAATTAAAGTTAAGATGATATGGCTTGACAGATTCATTTGACTGTGGTTTTGGATCTAAAGAAAAGGAGAAAGTGAGGAACATTGTTTCCAGTATCAACTTAAATAGTAGTAAAATGGAACATGGAATTATTAAGATCCTTTTCAAACAAACAATCCCGTCTTGTGGTGAGGAGACTAGACAAATTTCACTTTGTCATATTTTAAGGAATTTTGATTCTAAGAGAATTATATAGTTTATATAAAGTAATATGGAATAGAAAACTATTTCTTCTTGGTTTATTTGAAGAAGTCTGATGGAATGAGAGTGGGAATGCTTTTTCTCTTTCTTGTTCTTTTAGGAAGGGATGACTGTAGAGAACGTATATATATATATATNGAACGAGAGTGGGAATGCTTTTTCTCTTTCTTGTTCTTTTAGGAAGGGATGACTGTAGAGAACGTATATATATATATTATTTTTTTTTTGAAATGGAAGATAGTTGTTGGAGTAAGGAATTGAATAAAGTTGATGTTCCATTGGGAAGTACTTGAAGAAAGATAATATTCGTGAACCATTAGATGGAAGATGATGGGGAGGACGAATAATAACTTCTCAAACTATCATTGTTATGATTAGGTTGTCTCTTCAAAACGAAACGGAAACATCTTTCAGAATGTTTCTTCTTGAGTCTGGTCGATATGTTATCTTTCAATTGACTCTTTGCATGCCCAACGGAAATTTCATCTTATCATATCAATTCAGATGACATCTTCTGTCACAGAGACGTTGAAATAACAGGGACAATCATAACACTTGGAAGAAGATGATTGGTTCGATGAAGTCTTATTAGAAAAGATCTCAACAATGTCAAGCAGGTTAGTGTCTCTTCTTCAAGTTGGTAAGGAGTATTGTCCATTTTCATTATCTTCATCAAGAATTGTTTTTAACGGATACTTCCTCTTAATCNATGACATCTTCTGTCACAGAGACGTTGAAATAACAGGGACAATCATAACACTTGGAAGAAGATGATTGGTTCGATGAAGTCTTATTAGAAAAGATCTCAACAATGTCAAGCAGGTTAGTGTCTCTTCTTCAAGTTGGTAAGGAGTATTGTCCATTTTCATTATCTTCATCAAGAATTGTTTTTAACGGATACTTCAACTAAATTAAATTTTTATACGTTTAGTTTGTCTAGTTTAGTTTGAATAAAATATGAAATTAAAATTTAAGTTGGGAAGGGTCAATTTATGTAATTGTTTGGTCACAGTGACATAGTAAAAGTTTTTGGGTTTTTTTTTTTCACCATACCTTTTCAATGGATGTACAGTGCGGAGTAAGTTTTTAAACTCATTAGCAGAAACTTTTTGACCTATTTGTCTCTGTATTGGAGAATGTGAGAATATTTTAGGTAAATTGTGAAAAGTTTAAAAATAAAGGGCTAATTTAGACTTTTCAAAAAATTTCATTTGGAAATCAATCAATGGGTTAACCTGTAATGCTTTGATTACACTTCGGCATTTGAGATTCCAATTTTAATAATTGGAATTGAGATTTGGGTTTGGAGAGCATAAATTATAGTTACGAATTGAAATCGGTGGATTCTAAATGCCNTTTGACCTATTTGTCTCTGTATTGGAGAATGTGAGAATATTTTAGGTAAATTGTGAAAAGTTTAAAAATAAAGGTCTAATTTAGACTTTTCAAAAAATTTCATTTGGAAATCAATCAATGGGTTAACCTGTAATGCTTTGATTAGACTTCGGCATTTGAGATTCCAATTTTAATAAATTGGAATTGAGATTTGGGTTTGGAGAGCATAAATTATAGTTACGAATTGAAATCGGTGGATTCTAAATGCCAAAGACAACTCCAAAACAAAAGTTCTCACCGTTTCTTCGATTCTGCTATTACAAATTGTTACAATTTGGAACTAAAAAATTCGATTTCAACATTCTCATAAATTTCTCAATTTTACCATTTGTATTCAACATTGGGAGAAAAACTCGTTCCGCGACCTTCCGTCAGACAAAAGTTCGCCACAGAATATTCGTGACAGAATAGTCGCCACAGAATATTCGTCACACCGAGCATCCGTCACAGCAATTTAATGAAATGGACGCTTCAAAACAAAAAAAAAACTTAGTGAAATGCAAGCAGTATGTTAGGTAACAATATTACTGCAATCAAGATGCTACTAATCATTCTTGCCTAAGTATTCGGAATTAACTGTTCAGTGGATTTATGTATATAATTTGTTAATTTATGTTTTCATTTTGTTTTAATCGAATTTGTAGAATTTTNAGAATATTCGTGACAGAATAGTCGCCACAGAATATTCGTCACACCGAGCATCCGTCACAGCAATTTAATGAAATCGACGCTTCAAAAAAAAAAAAACTTAGTGAAATGCAAGTAGTATGTTAGGTAACAATATTACTGCAATCAAGATGCTACTAATCATTCTTGCCTAAGCATTCGGAATTAATTGTTCAGTGGATTTATGTATATAATTTGTTAATTTATGTTTTCATTTTGTTTTAATCGAATTTGTAGAATTTTNCTGTTCAGTGGATTTATGTATATAATTTGTTAATTTATGTTTTCATTTTGTTTTAATCGAATTTGTAGAATTTTGGTAGACAAGCTTCGTTCGGACGTTTCGGGGTTTGGATAAAACAGCTATTAAATTATTTAGAAATTAGGTTGTTTTCTCAATAAAATTATGATTATGATTTATTTGAGATTTATGAAATGATTTATTCATTTTAAATTTTTCTAGCAATTTTTGTCACGAAATTAGCCTCCAACAAACTATTCTGTGACAAACAATCCATGTGACGGACTTTCTGAGACGAACTTTCTGTGACAAATATTAGTGTGACGGATCGTCATAGAGCCAGAAAAACTCAATTTGAAAATGTGATTGTGCTTTTTTAAACTTATTCCTTATTTTTTATTTTGAAAATTTATTTAAATCAGTTAGTTTTAAAATGGATAAAGACCAACTAGTTTTCAATTTGTTAAGCTTGAATAAGACATACTTTCTTGATATTTTCGACAAACTGTTTAGCATAAAAATTATCTAGAAGTCGTAACTCGACTTATCAGNGACATACTTTCTTGATATTTTCGACAAACTGTTTAGCATAAAAATTATCTAGAAGTCGTAACTCGACTTATCAGAAAATAAATTCGGATCAAGAACGGATTGGATGCTGAACAAAGTTAGCTGGACAGGTGGAAACAGTGACCAGCAAAGAACAGCAGTCTTCCCAAACCCTCCACTTCCGTACTACCTCTCCTTCGAAAGTTAGAACCAGATTTTATTTCTTTAAAATATGCATTTCATTGTAATTTTGAAACAAATCCTTGTCATATTTCGTAGCGATTTGGTTGGTACTGGCAAAGTCGCAGCACTTGACACTATGGTGAGTTTGATGGTGGGAACTAATCGGAAACTTGGAATTGTTGGCCCACTACCATCGTTTTCAGATCAACGCCAAGTTCCGGCTACTGTGTCAATAGTTGACGAGAATGTTCTTGTTGCATTGGGTTTTAATCAGGTGGGACCCGGAGTTGGTGTGTCAATATTTCACAAAGCTAACAAGGTAGTACCGCAACAAGGTTTGGGCAAAGCGTGGAGTTTAATTTGGTACGTTGAGCGCAGCGCCGGTTTAAGATTATGACTACAACTTCAGGAATAATTTGACAAGAGTCACTGAATAATGCGATTGAGTCAATTTAAAATGGGAGCTGTTCAANTTGGGCAAAGCGTGGAGTTTAATTTGGTACAACTTCAGGAATAATTTGACAAGAGTCACTGAATAATGCGATTGAGTCAATTTAAAATGGGAGCTGTTCAAGTACTAAACATGAGTGCTCTGCTGTAAATCTAAATCTAAATTAATTCTAAACTTACTTTGCAGGTATATAGATTGCGGCAAAGAGTTGTTTCTAAGAATAAAGTTGTAGGAGCTGCAGAGTTGGGTAATTAAATGACTTTTCCAGTCGGATTATGGATTGCGGATTGAATTTCCTCAAAACCCTGCACTGGAATTACGGATTAACCAAAGTAGACGAGACGGATTAAGATTAGAGATTAACTTTTCCAAAACTTTAGCGGGATTAAGGATTGCAGATTACTTAATCCTTAATCCCTAATCCCAACATGGATTAATTTTTTTACCCACCTTGCAAATTTAATTCACAAGTAGTTAATACAAATTCAAAATTAATTTTCACTCTAGAATTGCTAATTTTCAGAACAATTATAATTAATTGGTTGAAAACTTCATCGGAGAGTTGACATTTTCTTGGTGAGAGAATTGAGCCTTCATAGCTGAATACACGTTCAATAGGTGCAGATGAAGATAACGTGTTGTAACGACGGAATAATTTGCGAATTGCTGGAAATCAGTGAAGTGTGTTCAAATCCTGAGATGGGTCTTGGAAATATTTAGATTTACTCTTTAGATTTGAGAACAGAAGTTCCATGCTGTTGACTTTTATTGAAAAAGTATAATGAATTGCTCACAGATGTCGCACTTTTAATCCGGAATTCTAATCCCAAACCAATCCCGTCGGGATTGGTTAGTCTTCGAATGGGATTAGACATTAGGGACTGACTCTATCTTGNTAATCCCAAACCAATCCCGTCGGGATTGGTTAGTCTTCGAATGGGATTAGACATTAGGGACTGACTCTATCTTGTCAAACACTTTGGATTAGGGATTGGGGATTAGAATTTGTAAAATTATTTTACTCGGATTGAGGATTGGGGATTACTACTCCCTAATCTGGATTACCTAATCCTCAATCCCTAATCTGGATTATCCCAACTCTGCGGAGCTGACATATTTACAGACTTGTAACATTTCCATTTGTCTAATTATACTGGTTTGGAAATATACACTTTTTAGTACAGAGATCTCTGGAGCACAAGTTATGTTTTTTGGGAATGTAAATTTTGAGAGTCTGTAGACACAATGTTATTAACAGTTTTACCTCCGAAATTTTGAATTTTGAAAAAAATATTGTATCTTTAGTTCCAGTGATCTGACAGACTTAATTTTTTGTATAAATTCTAATCATGTAGTTTTAGGATTTACCTCCTTATTATTGACTTTTGTCAAAATTGTTGAACAGTTTGAAATTATTTAACTTTTATTTATACTGTACAGGGTTACTAACCACTAATGTCATGCTAGCTTTATAAAGTCATAAAACTAAGAAACTTGTATTCTCGTACCCAAATTCTAAATTCACAACAACTTTGGTCATTTCGTAGTAGATTTCCCTAGTAAGTTCCCATGAGCTAAAGAACCACGTAGGAAGGGAGAAAGTGATGATCGCAGATCATACTATGATAAAAGTTTTCGATTGAATGCACCATTCAAATTATGTGGAAGGAAGGAGATTCAAATCCTCTGGGTACATTATCTCATTTAGCTTAACCAAAACCAAGGAGAAAGTTTCTGTTGACTATACACAAAACAAAATGGGAGAAATGGCTATCGTCTGCAGAAAAGATAGTTTTGAGGATTAAATCCGATAGAAGAGTGAACAGTTATTGGATAGTCGTACTATACCGATTTTGATAATATACAGTGTGTGTAAAATCCATTGGTGTATTTGTCAGGTTGATTTAAAAGAAACGGCTTTTGGAGATTGAGATTTTAGATCGAAATCTCAAAAAACCGAGAATTCCTTGAGAAAATCACCTATCCCTATCCACTTCCATCTACATCTCTTTATACTCGAAATTTCTAAGAAAGGGATAGATTATTGAATGCGAAGAAAGGGAAAAAACTTTGAGGAGAGATTTTGCATAAGAGTTAACAAGAGTTCATGATAAGTATTAGTCTCCAGTGACCCATAGCAGATCCACGACGTGGTTTTTTGGATGATTGAATACAAGATCAGATTTCCCATCCAACAACGAGAAAATGTAGATTTTTTTTATCCTTCCAAAATCACAAACACCAATGCCACTCTGCTTTTGAGTCCAAGGCTTTTACAAGATTTCACGGTTTTGAGAGAGAAAGATGTTGTCAATATGAAGTTCTTGGTTGTCCGGGTAAGTCCGTCCAGCTAAGTCAAAAAAATTGAAGCAGAGTCATCTGAATTAATTCACAATTTCAGTAACTCTTCCAGAATCCAATAGCAGTTTCTTGAAAAAGAAAAACAAANATTTTTTTTATCCTTCCAAAATCACAAACACCAATGCCACTCTGCTTTTGAGTCCAAGGCTTTTACAAGATTTCAATATGTCAATATGAAGTTCTTGGTTGTCCGGGTAAGTCCGTCCAGCTAAGTCAAAAAAATTGAACCAGAGTCATCTGAATTAATTCACAATTTCAGTAACTCTTCCAGAATCCAATAGCAGTTTCTTGAAAAAGAAAAACAAATTTTTTTTAGTTAATGCTTGGTTGAAAGTATGAGAGGTAGTGATGAAAAGCTTTCCTTTCAAAACGAAAAGTCGTTTCCTTTCCTTTTCGTTTTCATATTTTTGAAAATGAAACTATGCGTTTCCTGAAACGGGAAAAGAAATTTCGTAAAAAAAAATATACAAAAATGGTAATAAAACCTAAATAACTAAGATTTTACTGAATTTTCGTATGTATTAAGGTGTCGAACGAATCATATTTGGCAGCAACTAATCATGCATTGTGTACTCTCAGTCAGTGGGAAATTCAGTCGAAAACATCAATCCTTATACTGTAAATGTGACTGAGCGATGACGCTTTGGTTCAGTATTTTGGTAAAATATTGCCTTTTATAGTAGTGACATTCAAGATATTAATTTCGAGTGACAGTCGTAACTCAAGGAGAATGTTGGAGTCATTGAGTATTTTATTTGACTCGATAAAGGCGGAAATTATTGAGAACCTATTATGTCATAGGCATAGAGGAAAACCCCAAGTGTCCACCGGTAGGGTCCCCTAGTCCATCGGGTAGATTGACTAGGGAAAAAATTCGTCAATAAAAAAATTTTTTTTTTTAAATTTTTATTATTTAAACTGATTAGGAGAGCTTCTTCAATTTGGGTGACATGCCTTTTCGGTGTTTGGACTTGGCTTCTGTTTTGGTGAGACTTTCGTGGATGGATTAATCCACAAGCTGGCTCGGATTAGAGCTAGAGCGCTAAAACCGGCGCATTTGTAGAGGGAACGGAAGATGATCTTGTGGGTAGTGATGCCAAAGACTGTAGTAGAGGAGGATTCTACAAAGATCCGGCCTTGAAAATTCGCACTATGGAAGCAACAACCTATGGAAAATCCGGCCTATAAAAATTATGAAATGTTAAATCGTGTAATTTATAGACACATTGCATTAAATAACTCAGCCCTGCCACGATAAAAAATTTTTGTAACGGTGAAAAGTTGCTAAATATAAGTTACTATCGATTAAATGTATTAGCTAAACTCGTTAAGACCATTATAATATAAGCTTTTGAAAATAACCTTAGCTGCTGGATTTAGCAGCTTTGTTGCTAAATCTAGCAACCAGTTCTTAAATCTAGTGGAGGCTAAACACAGCAGCGGGCTGCTAAAAACTTAGTGTATTCTCCCTATCTGCCTAGAAGTTAACTTACCACGCGTCGTGTTCGTATCCCAACCAAACCCCTAAATGATGATCCCACTGAATATTTAGAGTGTTGCACCACGCGATAATGGGAATGAAATGAAGTCAAACCTGTGTATACTTGATCCTAACCGAATCCAGAATCCAGAGATTTGAAAATGAGAAGTGATGATAGGTTGATGGTCAATCAAACAATGAATCAAAGTGTGTGTGTGTGTGAGATTAGCGTCAGACCAGAAAATAAAGGAGCTAACATATTTGGGCGCGCAAATGTCTGGCGGGAATTTGAGCGAAGGAGAGTGGATTGAGGGACGAACACGACGCGTTCTATTGTCTCGTCTTTTACAAGCAATACTCTCTCCATGCTCCATAGACTTTTCTATCACCCTGTATGTATGATATGATTATCTTAAGTAAATATCTCTCATCTAAGGCAACTGGGTGCTCCGCACCCATGAGGGTAGTCTTCAATAATTTTTCTTTCTCACCAGGGTGCCTGGGCAATAGGGTGCATTGGGGTTTTCGTAATGGCTCCTAGGGAATGAAGCAATTCGATAACCTATTTTAATTAAAAAAAAAATTTTTTTTAGAAAAATACCATTTTCGTTTCCTTTCCTTTTTTCGAGTTAGATTCCGTTTTCGTTTTAAACCAGGGTTGCTGATTTTTTTGTTTTTAATAAAAAAACAACAAAAAAAGAGTTTTTAATTGTTTAAAACAGTTTTTTTGTTTAAAACGTTATTTTTTTCTTTTTTTTTTAATTTTTTTTTTCACATGAATTTATCAATTCGAGTTAAAATATAACAAATGGACGCACAATTTGAAATTTTCTTAATTAAGTTTGATATTTTATTGTATTTAGTTCAAACAATGCAAAAAGATCGGAAGTAGTTTATTATTTTTTTAAGCTTTGGAGAATGTAGACAAGCTTTCCTGCCTTTTCGATACCCAATCGGTTCAGAATTTCGGAATGCACGATTCCTAATGACGAAAATATCCGTTCGATTTCTGCCGATGTTGAAAAGAATCTCAACAGACCGAAAATGAATTCTTGAACTTTTGCCTCCACTTGAAGTTTAAAAGACTTTCAGAATTCAATGGCAGTGACATTTTTTAGTATTCTTTGAATATAAACTTTTTAAGGACGGCGAAGTCTGACCGCGGAATTTACAAGTATTACACTGGGCACGATTTCCTTTCAGATTAGTGACACTGATTTTAGTAAAAATTTAACTAAACGGTGTCTCTTGGTCGTCCTGACATTTGTACTCCAAATTTAATATTAAAATTATGCGTTTAAAAAGTTTTTCTCAAGATAGCAAGTGGGAAGATAACGGCCTAGAGAACAATGAATTAATATTCAGCTTGAAAATTCTCATTACAAACGTAACGAGATCAAACATGTAAAAACTTGTTAGCCTTTCCAATCAACTTGTGCGTACATTCAATATTTTTACGCATGTTTTGTTTTAAATAATGTTTTTTATATAAAAAACAAGTTGTTTAAAACATGTTTAAAACAAACAAGGTTGTTTTAAACTCCGCCACCCTGTTTTAAACCTAATGCGTTCCTTTCATTTTCCAGTAAAAAATGAAAGGAAAGGAAAGTAAGTATTCATCAATATTCGTAAGCTAACTTAACACGCGGTCTTAAATGAAAATGTCTTATAAAAAACTTTCACAAGTTAAAAATCCTAATATAAATTAATTGGGACTATATCAACGTTAGTATAGAAAAGGAGTTCTTGATTCAATGAAGAGCTGGGGTTGAGTTGAGTAAGTCCGATTATATGGAACGGCAAGTGATAAATCAAAAGAAACTAGAGTTTTTCGATAGAAATATGAAATAGAAAGTTCTTTTCCATCGGTTTTACTTTTCTTTAAATCTTTCATTGTTGACAAGACCAGGAGAGGATGAGGAAGATGATGAATCGAGGAAATGAAACCTCATGTAACCGAACAGTATCATAGCTAGAACAGAAAGGATTTCCCAAACTTCAAATCTATTCTACCGCTTCAACTCATCTTATTCACAGCTTTTTTTTATATTGGATTGGACTAAAGTACTCATATTCTAACAATGATTTCTGCTACGTAATTTATAGTCAGGCATTCACATTGAGCTCAACGAACTCACTATGTAATTTTACATTAAAAAAGATTTTTTTTNTAATTTATAGTCAGGCATTCACATTGAGCTCAACGAACTCACTATGTAATTTTACATTAAAAAAGATTTTTTTTTCTAGATAGTTTTACCGAATGGAAATCACTATAAATAAGAGAGGACGTTAAGAAATTCTTATAAAAACGTTAAATTTTTTTTCTTTTGGAACAGGAATAATAGGTCAACAAAATGAAAATGAATGTTTAAAAATAATCACGCAATAANTAATTTATAGTCAGGCATTCACATTGAGCTCAACGAACTCACTATGTAATTTTACATTAAAAAAGATTTTTTTTCTAGATAGTTTTACCGAATGGAAATCACTATAAATAAGAGAGGACGTTAAGAAATTCTTATAAAAACGTTAATNGAAATCACTATAAATAAGAGAGGACGTTAAGAAATTCTTATAAAAACGTTAATTTTTTTTTCTTTTGGAACAGGAATAATAGGTCAACAAAATGAAAATGAATGTTTAAAAATAATCACGCAATAAAATTCTGCTCACAAAATTAACATTTGATCTATTCATATAACTATTTTGTAACACAGGGAATAAATTGGCATAGTCTTTAGCTGTACCATAACGTATTCGGTAAGAGTGATATCACAGATTCGACGAAAATGGCAACTTTTTGAAGAAATGAGACCATTCATAACCGTTTCCCGTTGGACAATGAGTCGAAGGAAATAGAATGTGTTTCCAAAATGACACGTTGTGCTGATCCAAACCCAAAAATACTTCCCAATTTCGGCGTCTTCCTAGGTCATATGGATTAATAAATTTCTACAAAATTCCAAATTCCTATTACTGAAATGCTACCAAATTTTTTAGCAGTGACTATTCCCTTACGTAGCCTTGACTTTTTCTCAGTGCGTTGTTAATGTGGTATTCGATGCTTGTTTCACCCTTTGAAATTAATTTTCCATGCCAGACACAAAGCACACCTAGCGCAATCGTGGTTCCTAAAAAAAAATTAAAAATTAACATAATTTTCTAAAATCAGAGATGTTGCGACGCTTCAAAAATTCGAAGATTTCAGTCGAATCTTCCAATTTTCAAACCTTAATCTTCAAATTTTCCAGCCAATCTTCGACGAAGTCTTCGATCCAAGTTTAGAAATTGAAAATTTTGCATTTTAAGCACGGTCGACTACATGTTTTCATTCATTTAATAAAATTACATCACTTAGCGTTTCTTGTTTGAAAATTTATAGATCAAAACAAAAATTCTCAATTTTTGTAAATTTGAATTAATTTAACTCACGATATTACTTAATCTTCGCCTAACCTTCGATAATATGGAAGAAACAATTCGTGACGATGATGATGACATAATAGAAATAACAAGAACCAATAGCCACAGTTAACAATATAACAATAAAACAATATTTTAAATGAAGCGATCGTTATTGGTGACAAGTTACAATTATACAGAGGGTTATTTATATAAACACAACTTACTTTCTCCATTCAAACTTCAAAAAATGCCAACGAGGCTGAGAAGTTTACAAGTATGCTCCGGCGGACACTAGAATCTCAAATTTAAATATGCACACTTATTCTTTACTTAACGAATTTAAAATATACTNATTTAAATATACACACTTATTCTTTACTTAACAAATTTAAAATATTACTTTTTTTTTGTTTTGTTTTTTGAAAATTATTTATTTGAAATAACTTGTAATATTTATTTCTAATTCTTACTTGATTCTGTCCTCCAATTTTTTTCCTTTTAACTTATTATAAGAAAAACAGTAACCGTTAGATTTGTTAGCCGCGCAAATTCTGTGCGAAAATTTTAGTTCTGAAGTAATGTACATGATGGTAGCACCACCACCCACGCTATGTCACTCTTATGCCCTAGCAACCAGACTTACTTAAATAACACTCTGTATGAAGCTAATGAAACAGACTACTTCCAGTACACGAAGAAATGCTTACCTTTCTCCATCATAACTATTGGTGACCAATATTTACTAAAACATAATTTGTGTCCAATTTAATTTGTTTGTACAGAGCGCTCAGTAAATACTCCGCTTTTCAAGCATTTTTTTAAATTGATCCTATAGGAGAAACTAATTAGCCCACTGAACTGTACTTTTGCACAGGGACAGATAACACTACTGGATAGCCCAAGCATCAAGGTTTTGCAACTTGCACGGGCAAATTGTAATTGCACAGTGGACGTTCACATGTGCAGTAAGCATAGTAAGTGCGTAATGAACGTTTACATGCTCAGTGGATGATTATACAGGGACAGGCAATAACAACTGACAGGGGATACCCNTTCAAAAAATGCCAACGAGGCTGAGAAGTTTACAAGTATGCTCCGGCGGACACTAGAATCTCAAATTTAAATATACACACTTATTCTTTACTTAACAAATTTAAAATATTACTTTTTTTTTGTTTTTTTTTTTGAAAATTATTTATTTGAAATAACTTGTAATATTTATTTCTAATTCTTACTTGATTCTGTCCTCCAATTTTTTTCCTTTTAACTTATTATGAGAAAACCAGTAACCGTTAGATTTGTTAGCCGCGCAAATTCTGTGCGAAAATTTTAGTTCTGAAGTAATGTACATGATGGCAGCACCACCACCCACGCTATGTCACTCTTATGCCCTAGCAACCAGACTTACTTAAATAACACTCTGTATGAAGCTAATGAAACAGACTACTTCCAGTACACGAAGAAATGCTTACCTTTCTCCATCATAACTATTGGTGACCAATATTTACTACAACCTAATTTGTGCCCAATTTAATTTGTTTGTACAGAGCGCTCAGTTAATACTCCGCTTTTCAAGCATTTTTTTAAATTGATCCTATAGGAGAAACTAATTAGCCCACTGAACTGTACTTTTGCACAGGGACACATAAGACTACTGGATAGCCCAAGCATCAAGGTTTTGCAACTTGCACNACATAAGACTACTGGATAGCCCAAGCATCAAGGTTTTGCAACTTGCACGGGCAAATTGTAATTGCACAATGGACGTTCACATGTGCAGTAAGCATAGTAAATGCGTAATGAACGTTTACATGCTCAGTGGATGATTATACAGGGACAGGCAATAACAACTGACAGGGGATACCCCACACTCCTACTCCTATCCTCAACCATAAATGGGCAAATAATATCCCACTTTATATTTAATTTAATATCAATTAACATTTCATGTTGATTGATTTTTAGTGTAAAAAAGGATGTGCGAATAACTTAACCTCATTAATGGTTGGCAGAAGGGTGATGAGTGTGACATCGGAATAATNTAAAAAAGGATGTGCGAATAACTTAACCTCATTAATGGTTGGCAGAAGGGTGATGAGTGTGACATCGGAATAATAGGTGTTGTAAAACATAATTGAATTAAAACTATTCGCAATATTAACAATTTGGTGTTTCGTTTTTCTGGACAATCGCCCATTGTTTATCCGTCATGCGAATACCACCAAACCTGTGACTCATTGTAATCAAGCACCACCACTNGTAAAAAAGGATGTGCGAATAACTTAACCTCATTAATGGTTGGCAGAAGGGTGATGAGTGTGACATCGGAATAATCGGTGTTGTAAAACATAATTGAATTAAAATTATTCGCAATATTAACAATTTGGTGTTTCGTTTTTCTGGACAATCGCCCATTGTTTATCCGTCATGCGAATACCACCAAACCTGTGACTCATTGTAATCAAGTACCACCACCGACATCCGGACGACTCCCACGCACTACGCAAATCTGACTACAAAACTTTTGGATTCAATTTGGACAAACAAGTGGATCGGAAGGCGAGAACCTGCGGAGTGGCCAGTTCGATCCCCGTACTTAAATCCACCCGATTACTTTTTTTGTGGGTATATGAAGTCGACAATTTTTAATCCTCCTCGCGCAATTAATATTCCTCAACCGAAGGGATTCAGAACTTTGTTGATACTTTAAATAACAATCCGCAGATGCTACAGAACGAAGAGCATTTTATGACCGCCTTGGCCATTGCATTGAAAGGGATAGGGGTCATTTCAAGCATATGATAAACTAATTTAGTGTACAGACCAGGGTTCGACATGGTATTTAACAGGTGGTAAATACCAGTGGTAAAAAGTGGTATTTAACGTTATGGTAAAAATGTTGGAGTGGTAAAAACAAAAGTGGTAAAATAGCGGGAGCGGAGCCCGAGGTGAAACGCCAACCTTTGTCCATATATAACAACTACATGGAAACGCTCGTCCGTTCTCTGTTTTACCTTTATTAGTACAGTAAATGATCCAACTTCGCAACCACATTGCTCCGCCCTGTCTCACATTCCCAGGTTGCAACCACCGTGTTAACTCAAATATTTGGTGGGCATAGAGCTGCCACCGTATCGTACCGTATTGTATCCAACTGGATACGGAAACGAAACGAAAGGTGTCAGATACGGATACGATACGAAAAATGGGCAACGGAAACGGAAACGATACGATACGTTACGCATACGATACGGATACGAAACGGAAACGAAAAATTTGTTTTTATTTTTATCAAGCCAGATTTTATTGAATTACTCAAATAATTCTGAGATATTTTCTGAGATGGGGATGGGAAGAGGAAGGGATAGGGCAAATCGGTGCCGAACACTTGTTTTAACTCATTTTTTAACTTCTAAGCGACCGAGGAAATCAATCTCAACTTTTCGTATCGTATCCTATAGTTTCCATTATAATTCCGTATCGTATCCACGTGGATACGGAAACGATACGAAAACTTTCGTATCCATAGAATTGGATACGGAAACGAAACGATACGGAACGAAACGAAAATTCCGTATCCATACGAAACAGTGGCAGCACTAGGTGGGCACAGTCAATATTTAATTGAAAATTAAATAAAAATTACTTGTCAAGTTTTTCGACGAAGGAAATCACTTTAAACATATCACTCTTGCTCATGGTATTGACATGGTTGTTTGTAAGTCATGGGCTAAAGTCAAAGAAACGACTACATATTGTTAACTACTTCACAAAAACTTAAAAGTTGGCGTATAAGCTAATTTGAAATATAAACAACCTTCTCACTAACCTTACGGTAGATGTGTTTGGAAGGAGCTTAATCTCACCTAGCCTATGAGTGTTGGTTGCGAAGTTGGATCATATACTGTAGTATTTAGTAGTATTTTCTCAACATTTGGTATGATTCAAACGGATGTGAGGAATAGGCTGGGTCAGGAAAAATTGGAAAAGATAACATTTTGCTACAGAGCATTGAGGAAGACTTCTGATAATTGTCGATCTAAACATGTTTTATCTTGAATACATTATGCATAGCAAAAAATACTATGGATAAAGGTTTTACCGATTTTCTAGTATTTACCACTTTTTACCGTTATTTACCACTTTTTACCACTGGTATGGTAAAAACTAGTTTTTACTGGTAAAAATCGAACCCTGGTACAGACCTTACTTTAAAATTAACTCTAAATTCCAAAGAAAATTAATAAATTGTTTGCCCATTTGTGTAAGTTTGAGAGGGTGATTGGTTGGAGTGAGGGTATCCCCTGTCAGTTGTCATTGCCTGTCCCTGTATACGCTTTGCGTATAATATAGCATTGTATGTGCGCATTTTAAATTTACCTACAAATTCTTACGTTGATCGATTAATTCGTTTGCCCTTCAGGGTGAATGAAAGAAACGACCACAAGTGTGATTTGCAGGGTATTTACTGAGCGCTTTGTAAATGCTAAGTTTTATTCTATCGACACCCCACATGCAATACCTTCGGACCTTCGATTTTACTTTTTAAGTTTTTACGAAAAAATGCCCTTCGCAACATCCCTAGTTAAAATGAAGTTTTGTGTATAAATATCTTACTGCTTAATCCAACAACCTCGACCGGTTATAACTTTTCCTTCACCAAAACCGATCTCAGGGTCCGAGGTTAATAATCACAGATTGATTATGATTAATATACTTTTAAAACATTTATCTACCAACGTTTTATATTTATACAGAGATGCCCCATCAAGATGTAAATCAAGACAAAGAAACGATCGATATTCGGCGCATTATTCTATTTCTACTTGGCAACTCTGGCATAACTTCCAAGGTCGCAAAAAACTTTCGCTTTCGTTTGTCTTGTTTTTCTGGGACTTTCTGTACAACATTGCCCTTCAACATGTTTCTTCCTGTGGTTCAGATGTGTCAGTTTTGGTGAAGGTTAAATATAAGAACCGGCCCAATATATTGGAATAGATTGTACTGTTTTGAGATTTTGTTGCCTTTACCAATGCAAATTAAGGCCACAAAGTAAATCATAGCTATAACCATTGGTCTGGATACGGGTATACCAAAAAGAAGTTCTGCTTTTCCATTAATTTTTGTGTTGTAAATGTCTTCAGAATTGTCTTTGGGGTAGGAGAAAACGTTTTGAAAAGGAAGGATTGAGTTTATGATGGATATTGAAATATGTTGTTGAGGTGAGTTTGCGATATTATCCGAACTATCTGAAGATGGCTTATATTCTGATTCTAATTTCTCATAAATGAATGGAAGGACATCATCATCTTGAATGAGTTGACGGTATGCTATACTAACCCCACAAAGTATAAGAAAAACACAACCGATAACAATATACACCATAGTCAAGTAAAAGTACCGATGATTAAAGTGTCCCACACAATTATTTAGCCAAGCTGAAAGTAAAAAAGTTGTTATTGATGAATATTTTCTTTATTCATTGATATTAACTGACTTACGGCAATGATGGTCCATTTTGAGGAAACATCTATTACAAATTGAACAGTGATGAGCTCTGCATGGTTTAGGGGAGATACACTTCTTGCATATAGTAACAGTTGATGTGAGGAGCTTTGGATTACTGGGGAGTCCCGGTGAAACACGGACACCTTGGGCAAAATTGAATGTTAAATTTAACAATATCCAATATCCAACTGGGATAAGAAATCCAATCATCAACACAGGATTCGTTTCCCAATAAATTGGTATCCCTAGTAGATGAGCAATGACGACGATTAATGAAATGAGGAAGACGACTAGTGACACAAGCAATCGTCCAATGTACGCCGTTATGTGGTCCACAAGATAAAATATTGGTTCGACCATAGTGTCCATTGTATAACTCCATGACATGCAGGAATTGTAAAACAAGGTTTTGAACCATAATTTCAGCTTGTGCCATTTCGTCAATCTCTTTCTCATTGTTAAATTAGTCTGAAACAGAGAAAAGAATCCAGATATAGGTTACCTACATTAACATTAACAAACGATTGTTCAAAATAAACTTATTATTATTATTATTGTTCTCTTTCTCCATATCAAACAGGATCAATCATCCCATAGTGACGGTACATTACTACGCCTGTGCAAGACCCAACCACCGAACACTTTCCAACTTCTGTAAATCAAATATTAATAGCATTTTAACTTTCTCCTAACTTTTAAATTTAGCATAATTTTTAGTTTTTTCATTTCCTTCCTACTATGAGTCAAAATAACCGAATCCTACTGTAAGTACTTTGAACAACATAGACCAAACGCGCAAACGACCGGAAAACTTCAACTTCAACTCAAAACTTGCATCTCGTCTTCCCTATAAAAACGCGTTCCACTTAAAGATAATAAGTCTAGCTAAGCATCCCTGTCGACATTAATAATTAATTAGAATTTAACATCTTTAGTAATAAGTTGTCGAGTGTTTCATAGGCTGAGTTGTTTGTGTCGATCTACCTACACTCCGGAGTCCAAACTTGGGCAGGATTTCGGTTACTTTAACTCTCTAAATTTCCTTTCTTACCTTACGCATAAGCTTCCAGTCAGTTCAGTTGAAAGGGCCTAGCTTCGATACGGATACAAAATCAAACAAATCCATCTTAGGAATTTACCATTTTAGTAACTGATTGATGTTTTCTTCATGTCAATCCAATGTGAACACAAATCCAAGTGTCAAATGACACTGTGACTGAATGAGTCCATCACTTTTCAATCGCGTAACTTTATCCGTTCTGTCAAACAGACTAGACTTAAGTCGAGTATGTCAAAGGACACATGACGAACATACGACTCACTCATGTGTACTCTCCAGAGGTGGGAACTGAGACGTAATCTACCACTTCAGTTCACTTTCAATGTTTTCAATCTTATTTTCAGTTTAGTTAAGTTCACAAACTGAATTTCCTGTACAATTAGTAAAACCAGTTCTCTATGAGAAACTAAACGCCAGCTATCAAAATTTTTTACCTATTGAAAGTGTGAAGCAATGCTCGCCAATTAAATAGATATTCAGGTGATTTCGCTAAACTATAAAAACAATCAATTAATTCCATGTTTTTAGCTCACATGTTCAACATTCTCTATCTTTAATTTAATAAAGTTAGTCTTAAAACTGAACTCTTCATAAATACTGGTCAAAAGTGAGTTAACCCTCACTTGAAACAAAACGCTCACAAAACTCTTATAGTATGTAACGTGCAACTGATACATTCTAATGCTACATATCTAAATAATTAGATGAAATAAACCTTACAGTGCTTAATTTGCAGTAGGAAACTATATGTAGTTCTATTTCCATTCTCCACCCGCAATTGGCATATTTTGTGTGAGGGCATTCTCTCATTCATACCCTTGCGCAAGCAAAGTGATGTAGGTGCTTTTAAGTTTGCTTATTATTTGTTTTCTAGTTCAGTTTTCATATTTTAAGTTGAGATTTCAAAATTTCAAATCCAGTTATCAAAATTTCAAGTTTAGTTTTCTATACTTGCAAATGACTTGTACTGCTGTTCGTTATTTCTTTTCCTTTGAAACGCTTCCATTTCTTTTCAGTTATACTTTACCTTGAAATCAGTTCCAATTCGGTTGAAATTTACCTAAAACGCTAAATTAAACTGAACTGAGTTCCCAACACTGCAACGGTCCTNTGCGGAGTTGCAGCTCGAAATATTGTATTCGAAGTTGCGGTTGCGGCCCGCAACCGCACTTCTGCAACTGTGGTAATAAGTTGTCGAGTGTTTCATAGGCTGAGTTGTTGGTGTCGATCTACCTACACTCCGGAGTCCAAACTTGGGCAGGATTTCGGTTACTTTAACTCTCTAAATTTCCTTTCTTACCTTACGCATAAGCTTCCAGTCAGTTCAGTTGAAAGGGCCTAGCTTCGATACGGATACAAAATCAAACAAATCCATCTTAGGAATTTACCATTTTAGTAACTGATTGATGTTTTCTTCATGTCAATCCAATGTGAACACAAATCCAAGTGTCAAATGACACTGTGACTGAATGAGTCCATCACTTTTCAATCGCGTAACTTTATCCGTTCTGTCAAACAGACTAGACTTAAGTCGAGTATGTCAAAGGACACATGACGAACATACGACTCACTCATGTGTACTCTCCAGAGTTGGGAACTGAGACGTAATCTACCACTTCAGTTCACTTTCAATGTTTTCAATCTTATTTTCAGTTTAGTTAAGTTATAAGTTCACAAACTGAATTTCCTGTACAATTAGTAAAACCAGTTCTCTATGAGAAACTAAACGCCAGATATCAAAATTTTTTACCTAGTGAAAGTGTGCTCGCCAATTAAATAGATATTCAGGTGATTTCGCTAAACTATAAAAACAATCAATTAATTCAATGTTTTTAGCTCACATGTTCAACATTCTCTATCTTTAATTTAATAAAGTTAGTCTTAAAACTGAACTCTTCATAAATACTGGTCAAAAGTGAGTTAACCCTCACTTGAAACAAAACGCTCACAAAACTCTTATAGTATGTAACGTGCAACTGATACATTCTTATGCTACATATCTAAATAATTAGATGAAATAAACCTTACAGTGCTTAATTTGCATTAGGAAACTATATGTAGTTCTATTTCCATTCTCCACCCGCAATTGGCATATTTTGTGTGAGGGCATTCTCTCATTCATACCCTTGAGCAAGCAAAGTGATGTAGGTGCTTTTAAGTTTGCTTATTATTTGTTTTCTAGTTCAGTTTTCATATTTTAAGTTGAGATTTCAAAATTTCAAATCCAGTTATCAAAATTTCAAGTTTAGTTTTCTATACTTGCAAATGACTTGTACTGCTGTTCGTTATTTCTTTTCCTTTGAAACGCTTCAATTTCTTTTCAGTTATACTTTACCTTGAAATCTGTTCCAATTCGGTTGAAATTTACCTAAAACGCTAAATTAAACTGAACTGAGTTCCCAACACTGCAACGGTCCTACCTCTGTGGTCCCTCAATTTGTGCTTTGTAAACTCAACATTTACTTTCACATTTTAATTTGCATTATTAAATTTAAATTTATCCATCCCGCCGCCTGTTAACTGAACAAAATGAACAAAAAAAAATAAACAAACTTTGTTTCGCACATGCAGTCTGGGACACGATACTCAATCGCAAATCTGGTCGGCATTCATCTTAAGATTTTTCTCCAGGTTGAGAAATTGATAAACACTGAAATTATTAGTTCGCTGTAGGTCGATATTAAGGCTCGTATTATCCATGAAAGATTCAAAAGTTCGTCTGAACTTGGTTCACTCGAGATTATTCGTCTGAACATCGTGAACTCGAGATCAAAAGTCAATTTCAAATTTCAATGAAAAGTGAGCTCGAGCTCTCTTGAACTCGAGATCATGGATCAAAGTTACCAAAAAGTTTACACCATGTGACCCTAGGAGCTGATGCTCAGAAGCGTCGTTAAGCTTTGAGTAGAGTTGACTTTCTCTTTCTTTTACGTTACCATGAAGTGCTCAAGACATCCCTCCATGGCATCCAAACTTTCTTTATGTTGTTTACCATGATTTGCACTTTCCTTTCCCACATAAAAAATTTATGATAGTTGAAGTGAGAAACTTTGTATCGGTTTTTTTCTCTAATTTTTTTCAAATTTTTTCAAATCGGGTTTAACAAATTTAAAAAAATAGTAAAGGTAAACAGAAATTTGATTTTGAAAATAGTACTTCTACGTCGTCTAAAGAAAAAGAGGATACAAAGAAGTCTGTATATGCGAAGTATTTCTAATGCTCGAGTTGACCACGATGAATCATTTTTGGTTCATGAGCTAACGGAAGACCCGTATTAATATTATAGATATTTCAGTAATTTAAATTTGAAAAATAATTTATAGTTTAGAATATAAATAAGTATTACATATAATTTATAATAGAATGAACATGGAAAATTATGATATCATACTTAACCTGGTTACTGAGGATATTAGTAAAGGGAAAAACCATAGGCTTTCAATAACTCCTACGGAAAAGCTAGCTGTTACGCTTAGGTAAAAAGCAACACATTTAGTGTTTATAAGCCAAATTTTATAAATCAGTAATGCCTGTTTATAATTTGTACAATTCCCTGCGACGTATTAAGCTTATGAAGAATTTGATAATTACAGCACATTTTTACATAGGTATTTAGTAAGTGGGAATAGTCAATTGTCTATTGGTCTTAGTTATCGCATTTCACCTCAGTCAGTATCTAACATCGTACGAGAAGTCATGAGGAGCTATTTGTAAAAATCTCGGACCACTATATTTGCCAGTCCCTACGACAGAAATATGGAAGAAATGTGAGGAAGGGTATCGAACAATTTGGAATTATCCAAATGCTTGTGGAGTCATGGATGGAAAACGTCAAAATCCGTAGCCCAAACTTCTCAGGCTCCAAATTCCACAATTAAAAAAATTTCTGTTCCATTGTTTTGCTTGGAATTTGTGATCCATTCTATAAATTCACCGTGGTAGACATAGGAGCATCTGGATACCAATCAGACGGCGGAGTGTATTCAAGATCATCGTTGGGAAATTCTATGGAAACTGGCTCGATTTGACTTCGAATTGAAAAAGAAGCTGGTAGAATTTTGCTTCCTTATGTGATTCTTTCTGATGATGCTTTTTCATTGAAGCAAAATGTAATGAAACCGTATCCAGGAAATTTTTTATCAGAGGAACATAGACTATTCAACTACCGATTGTCAAGAGCGAAGATGACGATTGAAAACAGCTTTGGTATGTTAGCCGCTCGCTTCAGAATATTTCATTCAGGTATAAATGCTGACTTGGAATTAACTAAAACGATTGTCAAAACATCCGTAATTCTTCATAATTTCCTGATTACAAAGAAGGATGTGAACAGTATTCATACCGATTCATCGCTAGGAGATACAACTGGAACTTGGCGAGAAACTGTAGTTGTAGATAATTGAAGATATTTTTCGCCAAGTTGATTCTTTTGCCTTCGAATTCTTGTCATCTTTGCTGGACTTCTCCTATAAACATCGTTCATTTCTGACAACATCAATAAGTTTCTGCTCGCGGTCTGTGTCAAATTCGACACTGGTTTTCATTTTGTTAATTGATTTGAAAATTCTCCCTCGTCTTCCCTCACAAAAGTAGAACTAGATTCAACTTTCAAATGGGCAAGGCAACTTCAAGGAAAGAAATGAAGAAAGGAAACTTTGGATATGTTTTGTTTCCTCTAGTGCCTACAGGATTCCCGGTAACATAAGATGCATGAGAATAGAAAGTTTGAAGACAAATTTGTCGAAGTCAAGGGAACGGAAAGAGAAAGTCACGCACTTTGGATCAAGCTTTAGAGTAACGACGTCGTAAAATTTGGCTAACGACGATACAAAATTAGCGGCGCATGCTCAAATTAAAAACTATGCGTTGACCAAACGATGGTTATGAGCATAAGTCGGAGCTGTCGGAAAAATAAATAACGACATGCTCGTAAAGCAAAGCCGTCGTTAGTTATAATTTTTGCGTCGTTAGGTGCCGACATGTAATTAGTTCTCTTAAAATTAGAACTGTTTTAGAAAATTCTAAAAATTAATGCAGAAGAAGGCGTTAATTTTGCATATAATTCTTAAAACAGAAGATTTTCCTACATTAAACCGAAATATGCGAAACTAAACTTTTTTTTACATTTCTGAATTTTTAAATTAATTGTTGACTAGCGCTTTTCGAAACAAGTTAAAATGCTACTTTTGCTGTGTAAACTAGACGGACGAATTACAATCAAGTCCAAGTATTGGCTTCCATAATGTAAATTGTTAATACTTTCATGTTGTTTCTTGCCACATAGTTCAACTTAAAAAATGACTGCACAACTGCACACTTTTTCCCCCGTAGTAGTACTCCAATGGATGGCTACGCGTAAAATGCACATGATAATGCTTAAAAAAATTAATAAACGTTTAATGTTATAATTCAATTTTGCAAAAACAAAGCGTCCTTAAACTTATCGTTAGTTAGATAGCGACGTTTGATTAGGACAACACAGCGACAACACCTTAAAATGTGTTTATGGTATGTCGGTAATTAAGGACGTTTCATAGCATCAGCTCCCTGGATTACAAAATTCAAGCATGAATTTTTTAATTGAAGGGTTCAGTGCAGAAAGAGTAGTTGTTGATTTTAATTCTTTTTTGTTAATTCGTTCCAAATTGAATACAACTAAACTTGGCTACAAATCAAGCCTCGATTCGAAATATTAAAGTACAAATTTCGTAAGTGTCTTATAAGTTTCAACTTTAGGGAATTAACAACTTTTTTTTTCGAAAATAAACTTATTTTCGAATCAACACAATAGTTATTATTTAAAGTATATTATTTTTAACCTGTCAATCAAATTAAGTACAAATTGTAACGAAATAGCCTAAATAATTTTGAAAACTTAATATTTCTTTCAATCTTCAGCCACACCAAAACCTTCCTCCAGCACCAAATTCTCGATTATAAGATTGTTTTCATACTCGGTAATTACAGTTCCGTAAAACAGAATTTCATCAGGAATGAAAATATCACTCAATAATGAATGAATATTTGTTATAAGCGTGTGGTGCATTAATCAAAGCATTATCCAAATTTTAAATTGTAGCATGAGGTTTCAGGAGTTGAAAGTTTTCATTGTAATTCCCAAAGGTGTCTTTTACAAGGCAGAGTACCATCCTCTGCGAACAAAAACCCTCTAACACTTCTAATACCTTCACTCTTCAGAATTGGATAAAACATTTAGTTAAAATCGCACACTGGAGAAACTGAATTTCCATCGTCTAAGAGGTCATCAGTAAGTGGATGTTGTAGGTAAATAATTTTGAAAGGTTTGCCTGGAGTAGAATTTTGAACCAAATTTGTCCAATTCGATGGGAAATAGAATTTGTCGGTTTTCTTTTTTAATTTTTCAATTTTTGCAAAGGCACGATCATTGGCATTCGACTGTCGTGGTATTGGAAATAACAGATGAATTTCTCGGAAGCGATGTCTAGTTGCAGTTAAAAATCCTAGTAAATATTTGTTTTTGTGTTGACCAATGGAATTGTCGGACCAAAGTCTCAGTTTGTCGACATGTGCTGGTGCAAAGTTTTTGAAAAAATGCTATAAAGCTGAGACGACTTCGTTTGAACCTTTTTTACTGTTTCGCTGTACATGTACATAAACGCTTTACCGGATATCAAATCATGTACACCGAAATTGTAGATCCAAAGTTGACGTTTGAAAAACTCTTTGGTAACATTCGTCAGGTAATTTTAAAACAGGTATCGGTAATTTTTCTCGAAATCAACCTAGAGACACATTTTCGCACCGTATTGTTTGAAAATTTTCTGCTTCGTAGACTTATAAAATACGTCTGCTTCATCAAAATGAGCAGTTGCTAAGCCTGAGTCTCAGCTAAAAGCACAAAATCGTTGGTAGATTGGGACAAATTAATTTTTGCTTTCGAATATTTACACCGCCCACAAATATCTCTTCTTCGGTAGCCGAAACTAAGATTGAACTCATGGTTCAAAAAGTGTTCGAAAACCCATTACTTGATAGTAGTAATAGACAGCAGATCTTGTGGAGGATTGTAAGGACTCCGGTCAGGAAATTCTTGCAGGAAATTGTTGTACAACTTTGTGATTGACATATTTGAGTCCAAATATTTCCTATTAGGATTGTCAGGTCGTGAATAGTGTGACTCCCTGTGTTCTAATCCATTCAGAAATGTGCTGCCATGATTTAAGAAGATTGATCGATTGTTCAGGTATTCCACTTTGATTGTATTCCGTTGAGGTGAATAACCTCTTACATAGCTTGAACTTATAACTAGGGCTCTACCAATAGCTTGCGTGAGTTGAGGTGGTAAAAATTACCTCGTAACTTTTTGTAAAATTGAGGCTCGTAAACGTCGGTCAATTGGTACGTCACGGTAACTATAAATATAACAATTATAACACAGTATATATTATATATATATATCATACAGAGTGTTGTTTAAGTAAGTCTGGTTGTTAGGGCATAAGAGTGATATAGCGTGAGTTGGTAGTGCTGCCTTCAAGCACATTACTTAGAACTAAAATATTCCGACAGAATTTGAGCGGCTAACGAATCTAACGGTTGCTTGTTTTTTCATAACAAGTTAAAAAAAATTGGAGGGCAGAATCACGTAAGAATTAGAAATAAATATTACAAGTATTATTTTAAATAAATAATTTTCAAAAAAACAACAACGTATATTTTGAATTATCTTAGTGAAGGATAACTGTGTATGTTTAAATTCCAGTTAGGACTGTCTGCCGGCGCATACTTCTAAACTTTTCAAACTCATTGGCATTTTTTGAAGTTTGAATGGAGAAAGTAAATTGTGCTAAATAAATAACCCTCTTATTATGTATAATATGTATTATAAACAAACATAACAACATTCTGACTTTTCACATTGACAATTTTAATCACCAAAATCACCAACAATTCAAATATTTTTAACTTGAAAAGTGAAATGTCTAGGCAAAAGAAAGAAGACAAAGGGCAACGTACTCAAACTCATGAAAATACGCAAGTCCAGGTTTGCGTAAAAACCTAGAGAGATTTTACGATTATTATTAAAATTATTAAAATCAGCAACTGCTCTTTCTGCACTGGACCCTTCAATTATTTTTTTTGAATTATATTTCACAAATTGATTCAATTAGTAACCATGGAAGTAATTGACACAAGTTATAATTCTTCGGAGGATACGATTGAACAGAGTCCTGTTAAATTCTTTAGCGAGTAAGAAAAAGCAATATTGTCAGACTTAATAAAATAACAAAAGTAATTGAAAGTAAACAAACGGGAGTAGGCTCAAAGGACATAAGCGACAAAGCCTGGAGTCGCATCGAGAATTTTTGTGGTCTTCCAGGTGTCAAAAAGCTGACTTCCAACCAATTGAGAACGTGATGGGTCAGAAACAAGCGTGGTAAGAAAGATGTAAGAAAAAATGAATTAACTATGAGATTATTCTGTTTTGATTACTATAAGATTGGTTGTCGCTAATAATCACAGATGAGCAGTCTGAGGTACTATATTACGTGATTGGATTGAACATGTGTTCCCCGACTGACCGACAACTCTTTGAATATTTACGGCGGGAAAAAGAGCTTGTTCCGCTGTTTGTAAACGGAGCGGTTTTGATCACATATGGAACTTCAGTGTCACCGGCTGAGCGCCTCACCTAAGCTCAAAAAGAGATGTAATTCCGCCGATACCGATACCAAGAGTCGTGACAGTAGCAGCGCCAGCGCAGATTCTGGTGTCAGTGTTGCAACGGATTTCACTTTATGCAGTGCATTATCATAGGATTAGTCACGCATTGTTTATTTAATGAAAATGAGTTTTTTAGTTTTCTAAAGATACATTTTATGATTTTGAACTCACCGCTGAACCCATAATGTAATGTTTCAAGGCAATGTATTGTCAATTTTTGCTTTCAAATATAGCTGTTTTCGAAATCAAATGAGAAACACACTACAAACTACGAGACAATAGAAAGACTACGTCTCATTACTCTAATTAGCTAAATATTTAAATGAGAGTTGGAACAATAATAATTGTTGCAATGGCACTCCTCGCGGATTTTGGGTTGAAACATTAATAGATCGAAAGTCTTATATAAATTAACTATATAAATATATATTGTTGAAGCTCTCGAATTTAAAAATTTTTTTGCAAATTCCAATGGATTGCTATCGTCAATGTGCAACAATTGTCGAAATAACCTATAGACATTTGTTCAAGGTGTACGTCAACTCGTCAAATATTTGATAGAGATTGTGAGCCTTTAATATTTATTCAAAATAATTCTAGCAAATCTATGAAAATATTGGCCCAATTCCCGTAATTGTATAGAGCGCCTGGTAGTATTAAGGCTCATAGTGCTTTGAGATTATAGAAAATTTACGGGAACAAAAATGATAGAAAAGTTGTGATAGAATTAACTGCTTTGCTATTCCTAACCGAAATGTATAAGAAAGATTATCAAGGGGACAACTAGCCTTTGTTCATAAAGTCACTATACAGTTGAGAAAATGTGTTCCCATCCCCACAACTCCTCTCAAATAGAATTAGTTTCTGTTGAGTTTGAGTGGAGAGGATTGCATTGAGGGACTATGACATTTATACATGCCTCTGAGTTGATTAGAACTAGCGGGAGCCCATGGTTTTTTCAACCAATCAGAGACCTCCGAAATGAGTCACGTTTTATAGTTATATTAATCTCATAGTCTGATAGTCTGACTCTACTATGAAGCGTTCTATACAATTGCGGGAATTGGGCTATTATTTTCTCCCTGGATTTATCGGTTACTTGTAATAACTAAACAGAAATTCGGGTGTGGTTTGTTAGTCACTTTCGGGGTGGAACCAGGGAATCAAAATATTTCAAACTAGTGCTTTTTCTGGCATACCTATTATATAGTTTATTGAAAATATTTTTGTCATTTTGATAATTTTGTGGAAAATCTGACTTGACCGCCATTAAAGGTTGTGAGATTTGATTCATATGCGAAATTTCTAATCGATTAAAATATCTCCTAATCATATTTCAGTGGCTTACCTCGAGATTTATTGCAAAAACCAATTAAGAGTTGCAAAAGTTTTGCAATATTTAAGTTGAGAGCCAACAATAAATATCATATCCTTAATCATGACAAAATTTTCAATCGGATGACTAATCAATCACTTTCTCAAATTCGGAGGAGTGTCTTTGCTACAATTAAACCTAAATATTTATCCAAAGCATATTGCGAATCGACATTAATTCGTATCTGTAGTATAGATAACTCAAACGAGTGGTGTGATTTCAAAGCCTGTTTCGTTGCGTTGCGTTGCGTTCCTTTTTGGTGCCTCCGATTTTCTAAGATACTTTGTTTTTCCATAGCTTTTTCTCTTGCAATTTTTCCAGGTGCTATTATAGTTTGATATTTTTTAATCACTTTCGAGAATCGCAGAGTATCTGACTCGATCAGATATTTTGTGTGAGATTTTAGTGCGATTTCTCCACTGCACATGAGTGGACAGCCTACAACCCATGAAAATAAATCCCAACTCATCACACCACCATACGTCTCATGTTCACTACTTTTCTTTTTTAAACAATTTTACGCGCTGTGATAATCACGTTTCTCTTGAAGACTATACTTCACGCATTTAGCTATCGAAGTACTCCTGCAATTTTCTTACGAGTTATCAACAGTTTGACTGCGATTAAATTCGCAGTCAAACGCAACGCAAAATCAAAAAAATTCACTTTTAGTTGCTTGTATTTTGCTGCGTAGGCCGCGCGAATGTGAGCCCCATAAAAGTTGAGCTGACTGGACTTTATTGGAGACTGAGAGAAGGCAGAAACAGATATAATCACGCTTAGTAATATTTTCCATTGTATGCATCGGTATCTCTGATAAGATAAGCGGTAGAAGGTCATTTTTTAGACCAAATATAGTTATTCTGAATCGTTTGATCACCATCGAATTAACGATATCTGTGCCGTTAGATAATAGTGTCGGTACTAGAAGCGGATATTTGGAAGTTGCACCTGTGGTGTTGGTGCTCCCGCTTACCGTTAACCGTTATAAATTGACAACTGCAAATGAGACAATTTGGTTTTCTTCGTTAATTTTCAGTTTTCTCTTATTGGTGTTCAGTCAACTAAATTAGATTAGCAACAAAATAATTAAATCTATAACACAACAATGAACGGAAGCGGTGCCTCCTACACAAATTTTCAAGTAAGTCAGTCATGCTCGTGAATCATAAAATGTTAAACATTTCAATGAGAAGTTTTGGTGCGATTACTATGCACAACACCGCACTGCCGCGCCGATAAATTAAGGAATACAACACTGATTGCTAATTTAATTAGTGTTAAGTTGTTAGGATGCAAAAATGGGCTGTTTAGAATCAACGGACGATGTTATACTCTACCGCAATGACCAAAGCGAAAGAACAAAAATTTGTACTAATTTTTTAAGCTGTTAGGGTTAGTTCATTAGTTAGAGTAGAGGATTGTTTAGGTTGATTTAGGTTTTTATTTAGGTGGATTTTTAAGATGTGTATTTAGCTTTGTTAGGTTTATGTTAAATTTATTTGTAGAAATTTTATTAAGTTTTAGTTTTTCAATTCGGCTGTTTCTTCTTGGGATATCTTATTCCACAGATCCCTATACTCCCATTACTCTATATATCTCCTAAAACACTCATCGCTTAGGATTCCATAACCCACGCAAATTGCACCCTCACTCATTTTTTTCTCAGTTTTAAAATGGATACAGTCTATCGTCACATCATCTAACTTAACAATAGCGCAAACTTTTATGATTTTGTTGATGCTTTTATTTTTTGTACTTAGATCAGCCCTCCAAAACACGCCATTGTTCTGACGAACAAAGAAAAGGAGGAGGAATCTGCCCGCCCCCAATACTTGATCCTAGGAGCCTTCGCCAGAACTCCGAAAATTCATTTTGAGAAGGTTCAACTGGGTCATTCTAAATCACGATCTTTAATTGTGAGGAATCCATCGACACAGGATATTCGGGTGAGTCGTTCAGTAGAATTTACATAATATTCAGTCAGAGCTCGGTTGAAGATGTACAAGATCTTGTCGGAAAGTGTATAAGATCTTGTGCCCTAAACAACGGGATCTTGCGTACTTACGACATAGTGAACTCATGATCTTGTAGACTTTTCACTGTGCTATTGACTTCCAAGAATTCGAAATTTTGAGTACTCACGGCAGTCCTAGTATTTACTATTTTGGTTGGAACACTATATCATCTGGAAGCCAAATCAAGCTAAATAAAATATGACTTCTCTCCATGCGCAGCTTGGGTCCATACGCTTGGTTAGAAGTTCAGGTAAACTCACTGGCTTTAGAATCTTAAAGTCAAATTAATGAAGCCAAACATACTAGACCAGTAGAAATTCGGCTCTCCTCTCTAGATTAGTAAAAAAAAAAGGTTAATAAATATGAATGTGAGTGACATAAATTACCATTTATAAAGATAAACCTCTTCAGGTACGCTGTTCGCGGTGAACAAAGACTTCATACGTTTTACTTCTAAATTGTAACAATAAATTATCCGTTTTTTGCCTAATATAATTATTTTGAAATTGAAGTCGTTCGAATTTCCTAAAGCGAATCAGCTAAATCCTTTTTGTCAAAATTAATTCCCATGTCACACAACTAAATGAGTGGAGATTGTAAACTATTTTCTGAAATTTAGTTTGAATTTTTGAAAATGCCTACGGATGCATTTGAACTGAGCTGTTCCACTTCGAACTTGATTTTTGCTCAAGATCAACTCGTGATTGACATCAAGTGGACGCCAACTGAAGCTGGGCGTTCGTTCGAAGCACTCTGTTGCCGATCAGACCTCAGTGGTGTAAGACTCACCGTACATCTACTTGGCGAAGCTGAACCTGCCAAATGGAAACCAAATTCGATGGTAGGACTCGGTCGTCGTGCCATTTCTAGCTGCTCTAAACCAGCTGTTACTAGGAATGTTTCTTTTCTAGGAGAGAAGAATATTCAGGTAATTTATAACAACTGATGTAAAATTCATTACATCAATTAAGAAAAATGTTTATTTGATTCGTAAAAAATTTGGAATATGTAAATATATTACATGTACATTAATTTTTTCTTCCAGATTCTTGGCAACGGAGGAAGTACGTCTTCACCGTCTCGTCGTGACACTTATTCCGTTCCTCCAACTCCAGGGAAATGCATTCTTGATTTTTCAAAAGCCATTTCTCAAATTCAATTGGATTGGGGTGATGACGATGATGAGAGCAAGGAAAATGTTGAAAAATTTCAATCGATTTCTCAGACACAACATTCTCTAAGAAATAAAAATGATGACAACGGTTTCTCTAGCGAAACTTATCATGGACATTCTCAACAAGAAAATCAGAGTCAAATTCATAATTACCAAGCTTATGAACTCCACGAGGAAGACCAAGCCTTTTACGCTCTCCAGGATCAAAATTTAACAGTTGAATTTGAAACAAACCCTGGCTCATTGTTCATGAAATCAAACACTAACTTCAATTCAATTGAATACTCAAAGAAATCCAATGATAATGGTGAAAGAGAAGTAAGTGAATCTCTTGAGCATAAATTCAGTTTGTTCGATCTGTCCGGTGACTGCGTCTATTTGGATAACAAATTGCTTCAAGAAACTCAAGCTCAAACTAAAATTCTGTTGAACAAGTTAAGACAGACACTAAATCCTCAAAACAAGTAAATAATTCAACATTTTGAATAGCATCAAGCAGACTTTAGCCGATAAAAACAACTTGCTTTTAGTATGATTATGTATAACTCATGTACCAATATAATCTGTTTCACTTTAGTTTTGTCATTTTTTTTTCTTCAAATTTATTTTAAAATAATTTGGATATTTCAACTTAAAGTTAATTCAATAATAATATGTAACTTTTACACTCCTTATTCTAATTTTCATTAATCCTATTTCCTTGCTCCACTGATTTTTCTGCGCAAAACATTCTCGTACAACCCCAAGCGGATCCACCTGACATACATGTGCAAGTATTACATGACTCCATTTTCGATTCTCCAGGTTTACACACTATAGATTTCAATGTTTCTAAAAACAGTTGGGAAATTTAGATAACTTAATGATTTTTTTTTTTTCTAATTTTTACAGTTTTTACCCGTTTCAGTTGGTTCATGGACTGGAATAATTCCTTTTGTATCACCAATGACAATGATTTGAATTCGATCGACGTCCTTTGAATCTTTTTCGGATAGAAGAAACTGTCTGAGGACAAGGGCAGACACCATAAGAAAGACCATGGCGAGAATACATTTGATTGGTGTTGAACTTGAGTACTTAGTAGCCCTTATTCCCTCATAATCGTTGAGAGCAGTATAACTCACGAAACCCTTGTCAGTCATTTTCTCACAACAGTCTCTTACACCGTTTTCACACTGACGACGAGTGCCGTGTAGTATGGAAAGTTTTTCTCACCAACAGGAAAATTTTCACAGCAACAGGTTATTTTATGAATAACCTTAATTTAATTTTAATACCCAATAGTTTGAAAGTAGTAGATGTTTATATTTGTACTTATTTGTTTCCAGTAACTTTTCCTAACCACACCACCGTTTGGAGAAATTTGACAGGAATGATAATTTATGGGGAATTTTGTTTTTAACAATTTGATGGACTTTACGAATTCAACAATACTTTTACACAAAAATATAATATTCCTGTGTATTGTTTTCTGGAAGCTTACTATCTAGATACATATGTTGGGTAGAATCTACAGTCAAAGTCATAGTCATGTTCATCCTTACTACTTGTTAGATTAGCCTAGTAGCATTTATTCTTTGGGGATTTTTAAATTACCATATACTCCATTGTCATTCACATTCTCATCAATCATGAGTTGGTTACATCTGTATCTCATAAACTAATTTACTAATAAGTTCCAACTGAATTGTTCCCATAGCTATTCAAGTACAGGCTTTACTCAAGGATTGATGTGTAAAATTTTGAATTGAATATAAGTGTTCAAGTGAACATTATTTTTGATTTAGTTCAATGAGAGTTACTTTAACAGAAGAATTGACTTACAATATGGGAATATTAGAAATATTCCCGAGAGAGCAAGAAATATGGTTGATTGATTTGAAAGAATTGATGTCGCTCCACCTTGTTTCGAAGTATTGGATACTTTACCCCCGACGACGTCGTTAGACCCACCTCTACCTCCGTTTCCACCACTACCTCCAAGTCTTAATTCTTTCACACCTCTTTTTGTATGTTTGAGTTTCATTTCCAATTCTCTATTTGATTCAGCCCATAGGAGAAAAACTTGTCCTCCCGACTAGTCAAACAAAATCGAAAGTTAATTAATAATTATTATTATTCTAAAGTTTTTAGAGAATAAGTTTGATAATGAAATTAAAGAAATTAAATTATAAAATTGAAACAGAAGTAATGGAATTATTACCAAAGGAATGACAGTATGTTCTTCCTTATCCTTATCATCAACATCCAGTGGTCTACTGAATGACATCTTAGCAATACCATCTTCCCATGCACCTTTAGCATCAACCAAGATTGAGTTGGAAGATAAAATGGGCTTAGCCTTAGTCCTGCTGTAGTAATTCTAGAAAATTGAATAAAATTATGTTAAACTCATACTATTTAATTGTAATAGTAGAAGTATTTTTTTTTTGTATTATTTTTATAAAGTAATAATTATTAATTGACTTACGTGTACAGCAATTATATCACTGGCATTACCATTCGGCATTTCACCAACTATTAAATCTGAGTCGATCATACTAGGATCTTTACAAAATCCAACTGAAATCCAACCACTTGTTTCTGAACTGACATCCACTTTTATTGACTTCTTGTCTTCACTCAAAGTCAAAGTAATGTTGAACTTGTAATCATTAAAATTAAAAGTTTGTGTTTGTCCAGAACAATGATTGATGAATCCTTGAATGACTCCAAGTAGACAGAGCACTTGGATCCATCCCATTTTAAAGAATCACTTTAGAAGCTCAACAAAGTTTGTTGACTTCTCTCCCAACGACGACACGGCTTGATCAAAGGCGACTGACTGTGTACTGATTCGATGAATAATGAATTTGTTCGTTCCTTCCAATGTTGCTTATGAGAAATTTACAAAAAAAAAACATCAAAAATGTTCAAAATTCATCATAGCAACGTTGGTTTCTTCCTTATTAAAAAAAATTTAATTAATTTGGGTAAAAAATTTTTTTGTGTGTTGTCATGTCTCATGTGACAACAAAATTTTCAAAATGAAAAGTATTGAAATTCTTACCTAGAAACTGGTGAGGTGAGTGACCTTTCACTACTATTCATTTTTCACTTTTCCCGCCAAATTTAAATATATTTTTTGAACTTTATGCACACATCATAGTTGAAAAATTTTATGTTATTGAGTTTTAATTATTTGTAGTTCAAAATTAAATATAATTTTGTTCTACTCCATTATGTAATTTTAAGATTTTATTTAATGATTTGATTTTTCAAAAAAAAAAAATTTTTTTTATAAATTAATAATATTTTTTTTTTCTATTTCAGATATTTACCGATGGTTGGTGGGTTTGGGATTGTTGAATTTGGTAATGTTAATTTTTAGCAAATAAAACGAACTCCATCTACTTCTACAATAATTAGTTATATACGGAATTTTTTTGCTGTAACTAGGTTACCAAAAACACGAAATCTGTAGAGACATGTGAACTCAATACTGCCGTGATTGGACAGAATTTTTAGTTCTACATATTTATAGAAATTTCGCACAGGACTCTATAATGAAATCAAATAATAATAAATTAATTAGTTTTGTATATGATTCAACCCAAAGGTATATTGTTACTGTTGAATGTACCTGGACTTCAAAGTATTGAATTGAAATTTCGTTGTCCAGATACTCATATTCACCTAAAAAAGACTGAGAACTGGGATTCTCGTAGTCAAGATGTCCCTAAATTATTTAATTTATGAAAAATAATTATTATTATCTATTTNATTTTTAGTTCTACATATTTATAGAAATTTCGCACAGGACTCTATAATGAAATCAAATAATAATAAATTAATTAATTTTGTATATGATTGAACCCAAAGGTATATTGTTACTGTTGAATGTACCTGGACTTCAAAGTATTGAATTGAAATTTCGTTGTCCAGATACTCATATTCACCTAAAAAATACTCAGAACTGGGATTCTCGTAGTCAAGATGTCCCTAAATTATTTAATTTATGAAAAATAATTATTATTATCTATTTNGAGAACTGGGATTCTCGTAGTCAAGATGTCCCTAAATTATTTAATTTATGAAAAATAATTATTATTATCTATTTGTTAACAATTTAGAAGAATTTTTTATAATTTTTATTATAAAGTATATTTTAGTACTTACAACCACTTGGAACCTCTTAGGTGCGCTCTTAATGTGACCAACTGGAGAAATTATTTTTGGCAAGTGTTCCAAAGCAAACCCTGTCACTTGAGTAGGTCCACCTAATTGGATGACCAGAAATCCTTTAGTTCCATCAAATGACCAACAGTCTCCGGGCATTGTCCCAGGCTATAAATTTCAAACCAGTCAAAGTAAATGTCAAAAATTTTTTAATTTTCATAGCTACTAATATATCATAAAATCACATTTATTCCATAATTTCCGTTTTATTTAAGTGCCAGTTTACCTGAATAGCTTTATTCGGATTATTCAATGGATACCAAATAGAGAAAAACCAATTTGACAGAATTGATCCAGCATTGTTTGAACTTATAGTTGAACGTGTACTCACAATGGATCCACCAGAGGACTCAAGAGCTAAATCTAATTTCCCTGTCTTATCTGCATCGTACTTATTGATGGCAGCGTTTACCACCATGCCTACATCACTATTTTCACATTTATCGCATGTGGGTACGGACTTCATACACGGTGCACAAACAATGTTACTATATCCGATGTTATTACGAAGATCAGTAACATAAGACGAAACGTCTCGCCTCAACTCATTCAGAATGTTTCCGTTGATTGGTTGGTGGAGAGGTACAGGTACTGATTGGAAATGTTTGTCAACAATAGCAGCCAATCTTTCCTCAAAAACTTGTTCAAGACGGACCAATTCCTCATGTATCCTGATATTAAATTTGTTTTTCAACTCAGAAAATTCTAAATCTAAAGGAATACTTTTCGGTTCTTCTGTAAAATTTTCTAGTTTTTCATTTACATTTGGCCAACTTTTGACATCTGAATTACTAGTATGTGCTTGAACATTTCTATTTTTCCACACTTGTTTAATTTCTNAACATTTCTATTTTTCCACACTTGTTTAATTTCTTGGATCTCGTTCCGGATGTTGTTGCACATTTCTTCGAAATCTAAAAAAAATAAAATCAACAGACAATTTCTAGTCGAACCTAAACAGTTAAATATGTTTTAATAGGTTAAAAAATTTTTTTTAAAGTACTTACCAATGGAATGCAGTATCAACAGTACTACTAAACCAATAAGTAAAAAGGAGAATATGATTCTCCATGAGATTTGTTTCCTAGCACCAGATAAAACTTTTGGAAAGAAATTATTTTTCAATCGTCGTCGAGTGGCTTNCCATGAGATTTGTTTCCTAGCACCAGATAAAACTTTTGGAAAGAAATTATTTTTCAATCGTCGTCGAGTGGCTTGTCGAGCATAAGATGAAGCCGGGACGAATACTTCGGAGGTTCTGACAGTTTTCGATGGACTTCTACTGAGAATCCACTTTTCAAAAACTAAACATTGAACAAGAATCCAATAAATCCAAACACCTAAAAATCTAACACCAATCTTAATCAAACTCCATCTTTTTGATCCATCGTCTGATAAATTGTGACAAACAACGCTCGGCGGAGAGATATTAGTGTCTTCGCTCTCATCAAGTTTCAATCTCTTACGATCTTCAGCTTGACAATATTTTGACCAAGCAGACTGTTGTGTTTCATTGTTGTTCAGTCTATCCTGGTGTTCATGATCGTGTCTTTCATTATTTTCATCCTCAGAGTCCGAGTGCTGATCAGTTGTGACGGAGATATTAGGGGATTTAATAGGAATTCGTTGTTCACACGATTCCTTGGACAAGTTATTCACTCTTGGAAACATGATCTAGAAATAATAATAATAAACTGATTATTAGAATCTTAGAAAAGGGAATTATATTTCCGATTGTCCAATAATTCAAGATGACCTCACTTTTAGCAAAATTCGCCTTTTCAATATGTAACGCTTGAGTTTTTTCCCGAAAGCTCCTTTCTCTAAATTCTCTTGCTCTATCTTCTAAGGAGTCGTCGTAATGAATGAGACAGACAGGTAAAATTATTTCATTTCCGTCCACAATCAGACGCCTTGGCTTATCAAAACAAAAAAGGCAAAAATAAAAGCTTGAAATTATAAAATTAAAATAAAGTATTAAATAAAGTAACCGAAGTAAAAAACTGCTTGTGTCCCATTTTCCGAGTACAATTTTCATTATTTGTAGTCATCAATTAGGGTAGGAGAACTAAAGTTTCACAGTTTCTGCAGATGCGTTTAGATGTAACAGAGAGTTATTGGGGAATTGGTAATTGACAAAGTTATAAGAAGACTAGGCTTTTAGTTTAATGGGGCTGCCATCTGTCGTGCTTGTGGAAAACTAAATTTTTAGCGTAAACTTCTGCAGATAAAATTTTAATGGCTACTGATTAATTGAGAATGCCACGTTCTGGATTCTTACAAGTATTTTTGAATCCTTACAAATTTGAGATTAAGTTTACTTTGCTGGATTGTTAACCGCCGGGTCCTGACAAACCATCCATTCCCAGGAATAATTAACTTGTATCTTTATCCTGTCATTTGGAGTAAATTGAAACATAACTTTGTATTTTTGGTAAGTTTGGAAATAAAGCAAGGCTAAAAAACATTGTAAAGCATTTATTAACTTCTCGCCGAAGCTATTATCTAAATTTATGTGTCTACTGGGCGTCTTGCTTTAGCGTCACCCTCCTTACGAAGACCTCAATTACCAAATCCCAAATAATCCACTGTACTGTAGGACCAAAAATGAAAAACTTTGAGAACTTTCACCAACTAGTTTCCCGCTATAATTTCAATGCCAGCAACCACCAATGTAAGTGGCGTTCTGGATAGCTTTTGTAAATTACTTAAATTTATTTATTAACATTAAAAGTTGGTATAATTTTTATCCACTCATGGATCTACTCCGCAAACAATTTTAGTACCCTAAAATCTCGCAGATAGGTCGCCCTTATCTGATGTTTTTTAGAAAAATTTCTGGGAAATTTTGAAGCTGCGACTTATACCCGAGAGCGACTAATCTGATGATTGAAAATTCAAATTTTATAAATTTGGAAATCTATGTTTTTAATGTATCACTACTATCTAAAGTGACAAATTCATTAAATTTATTCTATTAGGTCACTTTAAAACCCATCGAACCCATCTCCATTAAATTCTTCTGAATCGTCATCTACGTCTAAATTCTGCATTTCTTCAACTAAATCTTGTTCAGAGCTACTGTCTTCGTCTCCAATTGTTTCGATTAAACAATTACTTACACTGATTTTATATTACACATTTGAAAAGTACCCTCCTAAAACTTAGCTGAGAAATTGCGACCTATAGGCAAAGCGACCTATCTGTGTTTCAGATTTTGCACTTTAAATCCTGTGACCTATCTGAGAAAGCGACCTATACGAGAGAGCGACCTATAGGCGAAATTTTAGGGTACTTTGATTTGGATATTTGGTTAATCAAATTAGTTTAAATAGAAATTAAAGGATTTTAAATTTTGAAAATAATTTTTAATTAGGAGAATTCTCAAAATTGACAATTTTTACCCTAAATCAAAAAAATAGATCTGAATAGTTTTGTTCATCAGTAAATTCTAAATTCTGAATTTTTTTTTGTACAAAAACTCCCAAATTAATTCAATGGGTCCACAGATTGAGCAACTGCATAACTTTTTTCTTGTACGGTATGCTACAAAGTGTTTAATCGGGGAAACAGTCAATTTTAGTCAATTTAATGTCACAATTTTATTGCTATCGGTCGCAATCTGTGAGCTAAATATTAAATTACTTTCAGCGTTTCTGGAACGAAATATCCATAATTTAATTTTTCCTGGGGCTGATGAACACAACCATTTAACTCTGAAATGCTTGTTACTCATTGTAAGCTTTGACAATATTGTGTAAAAATTCTTTAACTTATTGTTGGAAAAGACCTTCACTAATTAAAGAAGATTTTTTGGATCTAAAATACTTTAAACCCTACCTTATTAATTTGATTATGCAAATATTCAATTCAAGGATGAAATTGTTAGCGTAGGGGATCATGAGTTGATGCAATTACACGAAATTTAAATGGTATAATTAAATTTGACTACCCTAAAATCTCACGAATAGACCGCGGCTTATACCGATTGTCTTTTAAGTCCTGAACAACTTTTCTGTGCAACACGAAAAGATTTGCAAAAATAAAAATTCAATTTTTTCAGCTTAACTAAAACAGGCTCACATGGTTGGCTTTAGGGCACATATATGGGCACAAAAAATGGATTTGAAATCTTAAAAAATAACTAACAGAGGATTAAAGATAAAAGTCCCTAAGCAAAAGTTAATTAATTGGATGTTACCAGTTTTTGAATAAGAGTGAATGTTTTTTTAGTTATATTCAAAAGAAAACAAAAGAAAAAAGTTTGTTTTTTGCTTAATAAAAAGTTTCTTTTTCAATTTTACTAGTGTTCTCCATGACTCCCAGTTTGGCCGGAGTCAGAGTCATTGACTCTGAGAGTCATGACTCTGACTCTCTAAATGTTGGGAGTCGACTCTCGGAGTCATGACTCTGACTCCTTGAATTTTGGGAGTCGACTCTGAGTCAGAGTCAGAGTCATGACTCTCGACTTCGGAATTACATGATACAAAAATGGAAAATCCGGTCTGAAATTGAATTTTTTTTTATACAGTTGGTTTCCTTGTTTCTAAGTTTGCTAATTTTCTAAGTTTCCTTGACAACAAGAAACTAAAAAAGCCACTTTCACCANTGATACAAAAATGGAAAATCCGGTCTGAAATTGAATTTTTTTTTTATACATTTAGTTTCCTTGTTTCTAAGTTTGCTAATTTTCTAAGTTTCCTTGACAACAAGAAACTAAAAAAGCCACTTTCATCAGGTTAAATAAACAATTCGTAACTTTTTTTAAATATTTCTTTGTAAAAATAACTATCGAAATAATATTTGCATGTAAATTTTGTTAAAAAATAGTCCCATATGCCCATGTGCGCATGTTTCAAAAGAGTCATGACTCCCAAGTCTGGGAGTCGACTCCCAGAGTCATGACTCTGACTCCCAAAACCCTTGGAGTCAGAGTCATCAAATGACTCCCGACTCCCAAAAACCCTGGGAGTCAGAGTCATGAGAATCAGAGTCAGAGTCAGAGTCACGACTCCAGAGTCAGAGTCATGGAGAACACTAAATTTTACCGTTTCTGAAACTTTCAAAGTGGTTAATGTTTCAATTCGAAGTATAAAATCTTGGCTACGCATTTTAAATTGTGGAATACAATCAATTTAAAATTGGTTATGACTATACTACGGAATCTTTCTTTTTAAAAATTTCTGAGATTTTTTCTTAAATTCGTAACAAAAATGGCAAAAATCTTCTAAAAATTCACAAAAATTGGAGGAAATGCACACTTTTTGACTAAAAAATTGATGAATATTCCCAACACCTTTCATTTTCCAAATTTTTAACAAACATCACCTACATTCCAATTAATTCAAAATTTTTCCAAAACAGTTACTGTAAACCTAACAATTTACCCCCAATTTTGCTAGAAATTACCCTTAACTCCCGACGACGATTCCATATTATATCCCATTCTTTCTATACCCTATCCATTAATTTCCTACTGCCTAAATAACATTCCTTCTCCCATCCCCATTCAACTTTTTGACATTCTCCCTTAAATTTTTTCGTCCCATGACTTCCGAGTGCTTCCTTTCCCCCTAAATACATCCACATTCAGGATGACACACCGTACCCCGATCTCCCGCGTTACTAGCCCTCTCGACCCTGTCACCCCGCACGATAAGGAACTTGACCAAGTAGGTACATTCTACTTACCCCGCTCATTGAGAGGAAATACAGAATCCCCTATCCCTACAAGTAGGGAGCAAAAGGAGATTTCGGTACCTTCACGAGATTCACAAAATTACACACCTCACGTACTCCAATGGAAAAACCCTGCATTCGCTGATATGAAGATTCCGGGAAGAGCGCCTCATTCACCTTTTCGTCCTATTTCTCAACCCCTACCAATTACCGGTTCTATTTCAAACACGACCAACCATCCTTATGGAGATGGATATACAACCATTCTCCCAACTTTCCAGACCCCCGGATTACGATCTCAATCCGAGAAAAACCCCTGACGGCAGATATATCTGTCATCATTGTAAGCGAGTGGGTCACATAGAACACCCCTGCTGGATAAAATATCCTCATCTCCAACCAGCAACCAACCCCCCAAATCCTCCTGCGTACCCTGCCCAGCAATATCTTCCAAATAACCTCTCACCACGAATGAGACCACCTGTTTCCCTTTTCCCACCACATTTTACACAATCCCTACAATCATACTATCAATCCATGCTCCAATACAACTAGTATCAACCATACTCACAAACCCCTTACCATTGTCCACCTTATCCACAACAAAAAATTCCAAACTTCCCTAAAAACACCCACAAACCGTTGGAAAACTGACAAGCCTGACGCAATAGGAGCGCCAGGCTTGCCAGCTTTCCACCCTACCTAAAAGTCCCAATAGCCCTGAACCACTCGATTCCAATAATTCCAAACCAACAAGCCCCAAAATTTTTCAAACCAGCCCACCAATGTCAATGTCCTCAAATGTCAATCCCCCGCACCTCCCCTTGCCATCCAAATCCCCTGCAAACAAAACTATTCAACTCCTATCCCCACTTTTTTCGATATTTACGTCCAAAACTTGCAAGGAATCAATTTTTTTCGTTTGGGGCGCAACATCCGTTTCCCGTATCCGAGCTAGTCGAAGCGTCAGATACCCCGGTATGCTGCCGGCTCGAGCCGGAGGACAATCCAGACCATTCCGATATGGTTTGTTCAAACCCCATAATAACAAAAATCATACCCCACCAATACCTTTAATGAGTTTGGATTTCTCGGACTATGAGACTAAGCCCAAGTCTATAGTGCCAGAGATTCCCTGTAAGACAGACCAACCGATTTTGACAACAGCCAATGTAATTGCAACAATTATGGAGTATCAGAGCTAGAGTGCGCAGCTGTAATTTTCGTCATTAACCGATTCCGCCCTTACCTTTACGGTCGCCCTTTCACCTTTGTCACCGACCATCACTCCCTGCGTGACCTCATCAACCTTAAAGACCCGAGCTGTCGTTTAGCTAGATGGGCCTTTAGCCTAGAGCCGTACGATTTTACCATCAAATACCGTTAAGGATGTTCATGTCCTTTCCAGAAATCCCGCTGATCCTGCCTCGGAGTTTCACGATCGGCTTGCTCTCGAAGAGCACCTGTTTTCCCAACAGGTTGCCAATATCTATCGGCTATGCTTCCTCTCTGGAGTAAACATCAAGGAACTTCAGTCCCAAAACCCAAACCTGAAGAAAATTCTTGCTTGTTGTGATCTCCCGACACCAGATGGTATAATTTTTAGAAAGGCTTGAAATATTTCTGAATTCAAACTTGATGAGAACGGCATTATCTTCAAAAGTAACAAAGTTGAATTCGGACGTTTATGGCGAGTAGTTATTTCCCAACAAATCCAAAAGGACGTCTTTCTAGAAGTCCACGACCATAGCGGTTGCCGCAGAAACGAGTACGAACTTACGGTAACCTGTATGTGCATCCGTTTCCTGGAGGCTTATCCTGTTTCCGCTTGTACTTTCTCCCGTGCCATGACAGCCCTACAGCAAATCCTTATTTATCGTAACGGTATTCCCTTAACAATCCTATCAGACCAAGGTTACCATTTCCAGTCCAAAGAATTTCAGCACTTTACTAAGGAGAACAAAATCGAACTCTTCCGTTCCTCCGATTACCACCCCAAAACAAATGGAATCGACGAGCGATTCAATGGTGTCCTCAAACAAACTCTCTCTAAAAATCTAAAACCCAATCGAAAAGACTAGGACATTCAAATTCCCCGGGTCGTATTTAACATCAATGCCATCACATGTGTCTCAACTGGCCACTCCCTCTACTTCCTTATCCATGGCAGGGAACGTCGCCTCCGCATCCACAATCTCCTTCTCATACCTGACGATTACCTCGACGATGCTGAGTCCCGAGTAGCACAAGAAGGATAGAGGAAGTTATACCTACACCCGGGTCAGAACCATTCAAATCCAAAAACAGTCCCAAGACTTATTTAACTCCCAGCATAAGCCTGTTACATACCAACCAGGACAATTTGTACTTTGTCAGCGACATTCCCGTTACCCCGGTCTGACAAACAAACTCCGCCCACGCTGGGACGGCCCCTATCAAGTAATAAAACATTCGGGTCCATGCAACATTCGGATTCAAACCATTCCAAAAACTGGAAACCCAAAAACCATGGTCGTTGCAGTCCACCAAGTGTAACCCTGATATAGTGATAACCCTTTCTCTATACTCTACCCCGATTTTGGATTTTAGGAATTGTTTTTAAATTTTGAATTGGCAAAGCCAATTCTTCGATTTTAGGTGAACGATGTTTCAATCCATCCCATTCAGTAATTAACCCCTTGACCTTTGTCACTTCCCATGCCCATTTTCCCCCCAAATAATTAATTTTTCTTGTATTTACCCCTTTACTTTCCCTAAATTATAATAATCCCCATTCCAACCTGTCACTTTCCCGAATACAACCTCATATCCCCAAAATACCCAATTCCTCTCTCGTAAGACTTACTTTTGTCTTAAATTCTCCAGAACAGAAAACGTCTAACAAGTGACAATGAGGAAAACTATCGTAGAGAAAGTTATCCCTTATTTGGCGTAACTTTTGTGGAGCTATTTTTTACCATTGTGAAAGGACGGAATATCTTTAAAAAAATTTAAAATTGTTCAAAAACTTTAATATTTTCTTCTGGACTGAATTTTTAGAATGGTCGACTCCGAGAAAATTTTCCTACTTTCTTGTCATTCTCTAAGTATTCAAAGAGCAAGGAATTTCATCATCATCATACAATCAAAATCATAGAAATATTTTAAATCTTGACAAATATTTTACATTTCTACAAGCATAAGAAGAAGATCGAAAGGGTAAAGGGTTGATCAGGCCATTGGTAACAAAAGTAATTAGATAAGCGTTTAAAGAATCAATAATTAACCGAACATTTTCATCTCAAATAAAGGAAACCAGGAAACTAATGTTTCCCAAATTAAATTTTACTTCTAGCATGCTTGCGTGAACCTAATTTAATGTAAGGTACCAAATTTAAAAAAATTTTTAGACAAATCATTGTGATTAAAATTTCAGTTGTCTTGATATCTTCCCACCTATACTTTGTGCTTTAATCCCCTTCATTGACGGAATGACCCTTGCCATCTTTGAAGGCTGAGACGCTTGATAAGCAATCCCTTTTCAATTATTCTCAGTTTTGTTTGCCATTCTCAACCTCGTCATCCTCATTTTCATCCTCATCCTGATCATCCTCATCTTCAACCTGAGCATCCTCATCTTCATCGTCGTAATCCTGCTTCGGTTTTGATTTTTGTTTCTTTGTTTGAAAATTAGAGTTTTTGGGTGGACGGCATGGATACTTTTTCTTTGGTTTTGGGTGACCATTTTCGTATTCTTTGCGCCCAAGTACCTTAGTCCGCAGTAAGATTAAATCTCGGAGGAGTTGAATAGCCTTTGCAGGATTTTCTGCTTGGTTTGTCATGACATAAGCTTGTATCTTGTCTATACATCTCGACACTTCAGATTTTGTAGGTGGTTCGTCTTCTTCCTCATCTTCGTCGTCATTTACCTCTTCTGCCTCTTCGTCTTCATTTTCTTCGTTCCCTTTGTTTTTAGATTCAGGGTCACAATCGATAATTTTCTTCCCCACTTGTTTAGTCTGTGGATTACATTCGTCCTTTGTCAACCGAGGAAAGTATGGATATGGATGTGGACAATTAGGCAGTTTCAGATGTTGATTAGCACCTAGGAAATATTACGTAGAAGTAAGGCACGGTCCACTTTCAAATTTTGATTTTCGTGATTTTATCATGAATCAAATCTCAATTTTACATCACAAAGCATCACAGCTTTATCACGTATCACGTTAATGTGATTTTTCGTGATATTTCATGATTCAAATCAATAACTTTGTATACATTTACTCGACTAAACTTTGGGGAAATCAGACATTCTTTGCAACAACCTAAGTCTAATAACGCATACTGTCCTACAATTTCTTAATCAAAATGTCTTAGTAACAATGTAAAAATTTGTAATTTGAGAAAACCAAGGTCCATGGAGACAAATTGTTTGAAAGCTGCGCTTTAATAGAACGTGCGCTTAAACTAAAATTATGTGCATATAATGACTGAGNAGGTAAAAATTTGTAATTTGAGAAAACCAAGGTCCATGGAGACAAATTGTTTGAAAGCTGCGCTTTAATAGAACGTGCTCTTAAACTAAAATTATGTACATATAATGACTGAGTTTAATTAGATAGTTAATTAAGAAACGAATTAAAAAAGAAGTGATCGATGCGTGAAAGTGAACGGTTTTTGTCTCCAATGAACACAAATGCTGAATCGCGCGGCATAGTGATTTACGATGATACATAAGNTGAACCTAATTTAATGTAAGGTACCAAATTTAAAAAAATTTTTAGACAAATCATTGTGATTAAAATTTCAGTTGCCTTGATATCCTCCCACCTATACTTTGAGCTTTAATCCCCTTCATTGACGGAATGACCCTTGCCATCTTTGAAGGCTGAGACGCTTGATAAGCAATTCCTTTTCAATTATTCTCAGTTTTGTTTGCCATTCTCAACCTCGTCATCCTCATTTTCATCCTCATCCTGATCANAATTATTCTCAGTTTTGTTTGCCATTCTCAACCTCGTCATCCTCATTTTCATCCTCATCCTGATCATCCTCATCCTCAACCTGAGCATCCTCATCTTCATCATCGTAATCCTGCTTCGGTTTTGATTTTTGTTTCTTTGTTTGAAAATTAGAGCTTTTGGGTGGACGGCATGGATACTTTTTCTTTGGGTATGGGCGACCATTTTCGTATTCTTTGCGCCCAAGTACCTTAGTCCGCAGTAAGATTAAATCTCGGAGGAGTTGAATAGCCTTTGCAGGATTTTCTGCTTGGTTTGTCATGACATAAGCTTGTATCTTGTCTATACATCTCGACACTTCAGATTTTGTAGGTGGTTCGTCTTCTTCCTCATCTTCGTCGTCATTTACCTCTTCTGCCTCTTCGTCTTCATTTTCTTTGTTCCCTTTGTTTTTAGATTCAGGGTCACAATCGATAATGTTCTTCCCCACTTGTTCAGTCTGTGGATTACATTCGTCCTTTGTCAACCGAGGAAAGTATGGATATGGATGTGGACAATTAGGCAGTTTCAGATGTTGATTAGCACCTAGGAAATATTACGTAGAAGTAAGGCACGGTCCACTTTCAAATTTTGATTTTCGTGATTTTATCATGAATCAAATCTCAATTTTACATCACAAAGCATCACAGCTTTATCACGTATCACGTTAATGTGATTTTTCGTGATATTTCATGATTCAAATCAATAACTTTGTAAACATTTACTCGACTAAACTTTGGGGAAATCAGACATTCTTTGCAACAACCTAAGTCTAATAACGCATACTGTCCTACAATTTCTTAATCAAAATGTCTTAGTAACAATGTAAAAATTTGTAATTTGAGAAAACCAAGGTCCATGGAGACAAATTGTTTGAAAGCTGCGCTTTAATAGAACGTGCGCTTAAACTAAAATTATGTGCATATAATGACTGAGTTTAATTAGATAGTTAATTAAGAAACGAATGAAAAAAGAAGTGATCGATGCGTGAGAGTGAACGGTTTTTGTCTCCAATGAACACAAATGCTGAATCGCGCGGCATAGTGATTTACGATGATACATCAGTTTATATGCGTCTTTATTTGCATTGAATTAGCACAGCCTTTCACTTTTTTTTACCATTTTTTCCAGGTGAATTAATTCCAAATTTTCTCAAATTGGCACATAGTGTGTCCCCTCCAGTAATTCGACATCCTGGATTTCTTTGATTACGACCTAATAAACTGTTTACATGTTTTTAACGAATTGTCAATGAGAACGGTAAATTGACCTTGCACCACATGGTGATTCCATACCAAAAAGAGTGTCTGTCTGGTCCTATCATCGTATTACAGGAAAATCGCTTACGTTTTATTTCAACGACATATCAGTAATTCATTACCTATTATTAAATAATTATGGAGATACAGATCTTCCATGAACAAGACGTAGTCATTCATACGAACCACGGACTTGTTCAGGTTTAATTATGTTTTCAAAGTTAATCAGTTGTAGTAGAAAATAATTATAATAGACATTCTGGATTATTTTATTCCATGCGAGCTTTGATACTCCTCTACACTAAATGAATAGAGATACCCCAACGTGGATAACCTTTTATCGATTCTATCCTTTCACCTATCCATCAGAAATATACTTTTTGGAAATTGATGGAAGAAAACGATTTTCATCAAGCCCATTCATTTTTTTTTGTTGGTTGAATTGCAGCTGATCGTAACAGGTTTAACCTTTCCTTATACACATGTACAAAAAGCTTTTCTCTAGCAGTGGTAAACGTGCTGCATTTTATATTAGCACAATTAGTTCACTATTCTCATAAACTAGTTTTTGATCACAATTTCAGTTTCAAAACTGAACGAAATTTGGATTCAATTTCTGTTAAATTTAATAGAAAATGTATTCTGCAAGAGTTGTTATAGTGTTAACAATTACAACGTTTTGTGTTGTTGGGGTAGTTGATAAAGTTGGAATACTTTCCACATCCCATGTTCCAGTTAGAAATATGCTTAGACTTATTCAACAGACTAAATGGCAANCCTCTACACTAAATGAATAGAGATACCCCAACGTGGATAACCTTTTATCGATTCTATCCTTTCACCTATCCATCCGAAATATACTTTTTGGAAATTGATGGAAGAAAACGATTTTCATCAAGCCCATTCATTTTTTTTGTTGGTTGAATTGCAGCTGATCGTAACAGGTTTAACCTTTCCTTATACACATGTACAAAAAGCTTTTCTCTAGCACTGGTAAACGTGCTGCATTTTATATTAGCACAATTAGTTCACTATTCTCATAAACTAGTTTAAACGTTGATCACAATTTCAGTTTCAAAACTGAACGAAATTTGGATTCAATTTCTGTTAAATTTAATAGAAAATGTATTCTACAAGAGTTGTTATAGTGTTAACAATTACAACGTTTTGTGTTGTTGGGGTAGTTGATAGAGTTGGAATACTTTCCACATCCCATGTTCCAGTTAGAAATATGCTTAGACTTATTCAACAGACTAAATGGCAATGGTCAGGTCCTTGGCGAATGAGAACTCATTAGAAACGAAGATTGACTTATACTTTATGGATACCGCTAAGTGACATTGAAATCAAGTTGACATAACATCCCTAGTATCTTAACATCCATGACAATTAAAGATTTTTCACGAATTCTAATATGCGAATGCCTATTTGTTAAACAGTGCAAGTTTTAAAATTGGTTTGTTAAGAACGTAATTGGTGTGTGGTTTGGTGATGTCATTAGTCATATACTTTTCCGGAATTATGCCTCCTTAATGAATAATATTGGGTTGAAGACGGTTGGTTAGAATCACCTCCTAAAGAAGTGACACATACACCCATAATTGTCATTTTGCAAATACTTTTAATTGATTGCGAATGAATGACAATATATTATATTTTTCAAAGATTCCTACTGGCGATGATGACAGTGATGNTTTTAATTGATTGCGAATGAATGACAATATATTATATTTTTCAAAGATTCCTACTGGCGATGATGACAGTGATGACGAGAATTATGACGATGATTTTGAAACAGCGAATTATTGAATGAAATTGAAGATCCAGGTCTACCGTAGATCGATTATTATGGCGACGCAATAATTAGAAGACAATGGAAAAGTGATAAGAAAATGCTATTGACATGATATTTTCCATCGTCAAGGTTTTTGTAACAATGATGAAATATGACACCAAGTACAGATGTTTCGACTTTTGAGACTGTTGTGCATGAATATGATGATTTTGTTAATATCAGTAAAAATAATTCAATGTATATGTAACAGCATAAGCTAACTACTTCGGATTCATCTCAGTGACAAGGTGCAATGACTTGAATAATTGTTAAATAAATTTGCAATTAATTTTGAACATCTACGAAGTTGTGGTACGTGTTGGCAACATCTATTGATTTCGAATAACACAACCANTTTTAATTGATTGCGAATGAATGACAATATATTATATTTTTCAAAGATTCCTACTGGCGATGATGACAGTGATGTCGAGAATTATGACGATGATTTTGAAACAGCGAATTATTGAATGAAATTGAAGATCCAGATCTACCGTAGATCGATTATTATGGCGACGCAATAATTAGAAGATAATGGAAAAGTGATAAGAAAATGCTATTGACATGATATTTTCCATCGTCAAGGTTTTTGTAACAATGATGAAATATGGCACCAAGTACAGATGTTTCGACTTTTGAGACTGTTGTGCATGAATATGATGATTTTGTTAATATCAGTAAAAACAATTCAATGTATATGTAACAGCATAAGCTAACTACTTCGGATTCATCTCAGTGACAAGGTCCAATGACTTGAATAATTGTTAAATAAATTCGCAATTAATTTTGAACATCTACGAAGTTGTGGTACGTGTTGGCAACATCTATTGATTTCGAATAACACAACCATCAAACCAGAGAAAATTTAAATCCACATCAACTTCATGAAATTGACGGTGAGGAAGAATTACGCCGTTGTAACTGGTTCTGAAATACAAGCCCTCGTCAATGTTATTTACTTTAGTCCACTTTTCAGTTTCTCTTGGTTCCCCGTTTAAGGGCAGTACTGTGGTGGCCGCTCAGCCTTGCTGAACTGAAAATTATTAGTTTCAGCTCTCTTTCAGTTTTGTAGTATTCAGGTCGTGCACAAACGCTGAGCTTAAAGAAAATATTTTTCAGCTAAGCTGAATAAAAACCTTTTTCCATGCACTGAAAGAGATAACTTTTTTCGGGTGAGCGGAAGCTGAATTCGAAAAGAGCCCATTTTGTTTGTTTTTGTTGTTTTCATTTTTTTTTATTTGTTTAAAAAATAGTTTTTCTAGTATGTTTATTACTTTTTAAAATACATATTGGATATAATACCGGTGGCCAGACTCAAACAAAAAATTTGTTTAGTTGTCTTTCCTCATTTACTAAANTTTTTAGTTGTTTTTCCTCATTTACTAAACTAGATAAAGTCAGCTGTTTTCCACAAACATTTTTGTTGTTTGGCTTTGGTCATATCTGTATATTTATTTTTTTAAAGTAGGCAAAAAAGTAGACAAGTCAGCTGGACTGACCAGAGTACCAGTCAGTGGAATAAAGCTGAATTATACAAACTGAAACACCATTCAACTCTACTTTCAGTAACGTTTTTCAGTCAGCGTAAACTTAATTTTCAGTTTCAGTTTCAGGTCAGCTGAAACTGCCACCATAGCACGATGCTTTACTCAAACCCCTCAACTCCAATTGTTCCCTCCCGCTATCAAACTTCAGTTGTTTAGGAAAATAGAATTCTAGACTGAAATATGTTGTCAGATGGAGAGGAGAAGATGCTAATTGTTTGCATTTTGTTTTTCTAGCGCTTCTGGAACAATTTAGTATGGGTAAGTACACAAATATGATCTTGTTTATGCTAAATTTATTTTAACCAAGATTCAAATTTTAATTAATAGCGTTTGAAATTGTGAAAACTTGAGACTATTGAGTCGCAAAAATTAACATTTACGTATTCGTGAACAGTGAAAAGGAGTATGCTTGAGTTCCTTTGGCGGAAAGACAAAATTATTTTTAGTGATGGTCGCCTGATAGCATGCAATTTTTGGACAATCGAATCTGCTGCAAATGCTGTACCAACCTAGGAAATCGTGACTACCCTTGACACAAATTATTAGTCATACAGCGACACTTGTAGCAGCAGTTTTGGCAGGCATCGCAATAGGTAAAGTATTGCTTCAAAAGTGTTCGTTTCGTTGCAAAAGCGGAATAAAAAAATTTCTGTTTTATGATTTGTGTAGTGTTGAGTGCGATTGCGATTTGGAAGGTATGGCGCTACAAGAAGCCAAACATTCAACCACCACTGTTGGAGGATGAAGAATTGACACGTCTATATTATCATCGTAATTCAAAAAAATTAGATTGTGTAAGTTTAAAAACATGACATTTTGAGAATTATTTTGTAATCATATTATCCATATAAATTTATAAGAAACAAGTAAACAGTTTAGGTCGTTATCGATGAAATTTAGTCGTTCGAATGAAAGGAAGCGACATTAATGAGTGTGCCATCTTGCTTGCAATCTTCAACGTTGCAGATGAAAACTTAACAATTTCTTGAACATTGACTTAGAATATTCAACTTCCAATTAATAAGGACGCCACAAATAGAAATGCGAAAATAAACTCACACAAGGAACTTGCAAACATGGTAGAACCCTCTACCTTATAGATTGTTAGATTCATACTCTTCACTATTAAAGAAAGGATTCTATGGGGATGATAACTCATGCTACTGAGCGAGAGTTCAGGGTATTTGTTCTCTCTACTCAGAGCCACGCACATTAAACTCATGTGCAATGAATAACTCGATTGGTGGTATAACTAATGTAAATGATAAGATGTAATTACTTTTTTATTCACCGTAATACTTTATTGTTGAAACATCATAAGTTTCACCATCTATTCTTATAATTCTTAGTGCAGCGTTTCGGTATCTAAGCTGAGACCCCGAGTTAAATAAAGTCTCTGGTTTTATACCTAGAAACTCAAGGCATTCAGGAAATACCAATCTCATTTCCTTGTGAATGACTTGCGTCATTCACACGGAAATATCTTTGACATTCCCTGTACATAATGTAATAAGTATTAAAGTAACGTATCATAACCTAATAAGATATTAAGCCTGGAAATTCAACATACGTGTATCGGAATCACACCCACAAGTGATTGTGTATGTGTATGAACACCCAGGTTATTGATTCCCATTTTTTTACAAAATTTTCCTCAGTGTTGCCAGTTCATGAAGACAAAAAATTGAATTTTACTCATGAATTCAATTTGTTATAAATTTCAGTGATAATAATACAATTAGTTTTAATAATACAGAGGTTTCAGATAACGATAGGACAGGGTTACCCACTCTAGCCCACCCTGTCTTGCCCCTCCACTAACAAAAATGGCCATGCGGCTTGGGTGAAAGGGTGATCTTACCTAATCTCTGTTGAGTTCAATGATTCTTTCTAATCTGATTTGGATAAATTGGCACAATTACAAATAGAAATTGGAAATAACTTTTTATTTCTTTTGGGGATAAATGAAATCTACACTTTTCGCACCCCTGCGCGCAGCCAATATTCAAAAACTTAAAGACAGGATAACTCAATTTGTTACAACCATAAACAACAATAACCAGATGCTCCGAAACGTGAGAAGAGCATTTTACGACCGCCTGAATTATTGGTTAGCGATGAATGGTGGCCATTTCGAGCAGATGATTCATTGAACCATGCTATCGTACTTAAATTAATTAAACAAAATCCAAATAAATTTTCAAAATGGTTTGGGTTTGCCCATCACTGCTGGTAGAGTATGTAAACTTGGGTAACCCCGTCCTATCGTTATCTGAACCCTCTGTATAATAGTATATTAATTTTATTTAATTTGCAAATCATTCCTAATTCAATTATTAATTATTAATTCATTTTATAATTGCGAAAAAGTAAAATAAATTTCAAAATTGCATGGAAGGTACAATCTAAATATCCTGAAGGTCAGGATTTCAGGATCCCGTTCGGCTGTATCCACAGGCTCCACGACGTGGTGAACAACAGCTACCACTTCGCATATGTGGCAGTGGAAGACCTTTGTGAAGTGGTTTGCACACAGTGTGGTCGAATCCAAAGCAGCGATTGAGCGGCAGCTTTCCGGCCTTGGTACCTTGAAGGCAGAATTGGCAACGGTCCCGAAGTACTCCAGGTGCGGCAGTCGGCCGAGGTGCTGGAAAACCCAATGAAGGATGTGATAAATCATGAAAGTGAACGTATGGGGAGGCGGCGCGTCGTTGAATCAGTGGATTGGTGAGGCTTTCCCTTAGATTCACAATAAAGTTTCGCTGACNAGCGCAGCAACAAGGGCAAACCACCCTCAAAACTGAAGGAATTTGAATTAAATTCAATCCAGGAGGAAATGGATGAAGAAGAAGTCGAATCACTTCGTTCAAATAAATCCATCCTCGCAGATGTTCAATCAAACGTATCTCAATCCTCGAAACACTCTAAAGCGTCATCAAAGTCCGTGACTACGCGTAAGTTAATAGAAGACTTCAAATCACGAAAAGAAGAGTTGAAAATGGAAGAAGAGGTCGATCTATTCGATAGAACTATACTTCTAAAACAGCTGGAGCGAAGGAAAGAGCTGAATCAACTCAAACTGAAACTCAAGCATGCGGTCATTGAAGAAGAGGAGGAAGGGGAAGATAGAAAAGATAATCCGCCAAGCATTACCTCGCCCACCAGACTTAATGACTGGATTAAGAATCAAGATCCACGACACATCGTCACACCACCTGTATCTCCTCCGAAGAGTCATCAATCGACAACGCCACCAGTATCGTCCCGGAATAGTCATCGTTCTATACCACCAACCGTATCTACTCTAAATAGCCATCAATCGGCACTACCGGTGGTTCAAACTCCGCTTATGCCACCGAATCCGTACTTCTTCCGTCAACCACCTGATTTACCTAACTTCAGTGGAGAAATAATGGAATGGCCATTATTCATAGCCAACTTTAAACAGTCAACAGAGAAGTATGCCATCTCAAATCTAGACAACATTGGTAGACTCCAAAAATGTCTAAAAGGGAAAGCCAGAACTGCAGTGCTCCATGATATGATCGATCCAGAAATGCTCGATGAAATTATGGATACTTTGAGATGGAAGTTTGGCAGACCTACAGTGATAATTGAAAACTGTCTTGAAGAAATCAAGAAGTTTCCAATAATTAGAGAGCGTCAATATGAAATTTTGATGGACTACTCTACCATAATTAGCAACACCACAGCTACTATCAAATCCTTAAAGAAGCCTTCATACCTGCATAATGACATCCTTCTCAAGGAAATTGTCAACAAGCTACCCACTTCACTCCATATGAGATGGTTTGAAGACTTGGACCCAGACGACGAGGTCAACTTGGATTCATTAAATCAATGGCTTAAGAAGAAAGCAAGGGCTCTTGTCCTGGCTTCCACACCTACACTAGCGTCAGCTGTTGCTAAATCAGAACAGTTCCGAAAACCACGACAACTTGTATTCCAAGCCTCCGAAAAGGCCGAAGAACCTAACCTAGGAAAGTATACCGTTCCTAAGAAATTAATTAAATGTTCTTTTTGTGCACAGGATGGTCATAAGATTTACAGCTGTGCCCAGTTCGCGAAGGAGCCTCTCTACAACAGGAAGGACTTCGCAAGAAGTCACAAGCTCTGTTTCGGTTGCTGTAATGTCAATCATGTTATGGCGGATTGNAACAGGAAGGACTTCGCAAGAAGTCACAAGCTCTGTTTCGGTTGCTGTAATGTCAATCATGTTATGGCGGATTGCAAATCCAAGAAGGAGTGTACTCACGACGGATGTACGAAACTAGTTCACAAGTTGCTCCATGGCCATCCCAAGGTCACCATTTCTCATTCTTCAAGGGACCAGGTGAATANGAAACTAGTTCACAAGTTGCTCCATGGCCATCCCAAGGTCACCATTTCTCATTCTTCAAGGGACCAGGTGAATAGTGTGAAGAGTGATAAGGTGCTATTAACCAATCAAATAGCATGTCAAGTTGTTCCAATCACCGTGAAGGGTCCGANTGTGAAGAGTGATAAGGTGCTATTAACCAATCAAATAGCATGTCAAGTTGTTCCAATCACCGTGAAGGGTCCGAACAACACTCAGAAGCATATCTACGCTTTATTGGACACTGGTTCCACACTAACTCTAATTGATGAGAAGCTCTGTAAGGATCTCAACCTACCAGGGAAAGATAAACCATTGACGTTCTCAACACTCACTGGCCCCACCACATTACCCTCGAAAGAAGTCTCCGTTACGCTCATCAATTTGAGCACGAAAGCTGAATTCAAACTCGCATCAGTACGGTCTCACCNGAAAGAAGTCTCCGTTACGCTCATCAATTTGAGCACGAAAGCTGAATTCAAACTCGCATCAGTACGGTCTCACCCACATCTTCAAGTAACAGGTGGAACAGTCACGAAGTCTCAACTTAATAAGTGGCCTCACCTCAAGGAACTCAACCTTCCTACGTATGAAAATTGTCATCCTCAGATGCTCATAGGCTTACCACATGCAGACCTCATCACTCCGTTTAAGGTTTGTAAATTGTACAAGAATTCTCCTGTGGCTGCTCAAACGAAACTTGGATGGTCAGTCTTCGGAAATCTCTCCATCCCTGAAGGAGCAGAGGTAACTAATCAAATTAACCATTTGAGGAATTCAAATGATTTCTTATCATCGCCAGGCGACACTAATCAAAGTTTAGAATCCAAACTCCACAAGCTGGTTGAGGATTATTTCTCTATGGACTCCCTCGGCGTCACGCCACTTAAAGAAGAAATCTTGTCTTCAGACGAAAAGAAGGCACAANATTTCTCTATGGACTCCCTCGGCGTCACGCCACTTAAAGAAGAAATCTTGTCTTCAGACGAAAAGAAGGCACAAGACATTGCTAATTCGACTCTTCGTAAGGTCAATGGACGATATGAAGTAGGACTGTTGTGGAAGGATCCTGACATCATTCTACCAGACAGTCGACGTATGGCTCNCAATGGACGATATGAAGTAGGACTGTTGTGGAAGGATCCTGACATCATTCTACCAGACAGTCGACGTATGGCTCTGAAAAGACTCTACAGTCAAGAGAGGAAAATGGATTTGAATCCTGACTACGCAAAGAAGTACAGCAAGAATATCCAGCATTACATAGATTCAGGATATCTCAGAAAGCTCGCTCCAAGTGAACTCAAGGTTAATTCACCTAGAAAATGGTACCTACCACACTTTTCTGCAGTGAACCCTAACAAACCCGAGAAGCTCCGTATGGTCTTCGATGCCGCAGCGCTCAGCAACGGGACTAGCTTCAATGAGAACCTTCTACCAGGTCCGGACATTTTAAAACCACTTCCGTCAATCATCTCTATGTTCCGAGAGAGGAGGATTGGCATCACGGCGGATATAAAAGAGATGTTCCACCAGGTCCGAATAAGAAAAGAAGACCAAGACTCNAGGAGGATTGGCATCACGGCGGATATAAAAGAGATGTTCCACCAGGTCCGAATAAGAAAAGAAGACCAAGACTCTCAGCGTGTCTTGTGGAGAGGGATGGAACGAGATCGGGACCCTGACGAGTATGTCATGACGGTCATGACGTTCGNTCAGCGTGTCTTGTGGAGAGGGATGGAACGAGATCGGGACCCTGACGAGTATGTCATGACGGTCATGACGTTCGGATCTACCTGCTCACCCTACTGCGCTCAGTTCGCAAAAAACTCAAATGCTCAAGAATTCCAAAAACAGTATCCAGAGGCCTCGGAGGCAATAATTAACAAGCACTACGTCGATGATCTACTCTGCAGCGTCGACACATTAGGAGAAGCAAAGAAACTCTACTGTGACATTTGTGAAGTCCATCAACAAGGTGGTTTCTACATTTGTAATTGGGTAACAAACTCACCCGATTTAATCCAAACTATTCCAGCAGAAAGGAGGTCCAAATCTCAAAAGAAATTTACAGGCAAGGAATCTCTCTCTTCAGAGAAAGTCCTTGGGTTAATCTGGAACCCTCCAGAAGACTGTTTCCAGTTTAACACGAAGTTTGCTAAAGTAAAACCAGTTATAATTGAAGGCGAGGAAATCCCCACCCGACGAGAAGTACTCTCAACAATCATGTCAGTTTATGATCCACTTGGCTTCGCTTCAAATCTAAATATCAAAGCAAAAATCTTACTCCAGAAGTGCTGGAGGCTAGGCATTGGATGGGACGATCCAATTACAGACGCGTTATTCAACATCTGGAAGTCATGGCTTCAAGAACTCAAGACTATCACACAATTTAAAATCCCGAGATGTTATTCATCATCCTTCTCATCAGCTGAAGAAATACAACTTCATATGTTCTGCGACGCAAGTGATCAGGCATTTGGCTGTGTGGCTTACTTTAGGATTTCCAGCTGCAAATTGTTTCACACTTCACTCGTCGCCTCAAAGTCAAAGGTACATCCTATTAAACAGACTTTCAAAGAGGGACTTTCCATACCTCGAGCGGAGCTCCAAGCTGCCCTACTAGGAGTCAGACTTGGGAAGTCAGTCATCGAGTGGCATTCCATTAAGCCTACTAAGAAGTTTTTTTGGAGTGACAACACTACAGTTCTTTCATGGTTAAAATTTGAACCTCACAAGCTCAAGCAGTTCGTGTCAAATCGAGTAGCTGAAATACTCAACTTTAGTACGATTGACGAGTGGAGATATGTCCTCACCTCCGAAAATGTAGCAGATGATGTTACAAAGGATCACCTACCCATCTCATGGGACTCTAATTCTAGGTGGCTCAAGGGTCCACCATTTCTCATGCTACCTGAAAAAGAATGGCCAAACGTACGTAATGACAATGGCAATCGTGAACGAGAGGTAACTCACGAAATTAAAAAAGAATTTATTGGCCATGTCTTTAATTCGTTCTTAATCCCCATTACAAATTTTTCTTCATGGAATCGACTCATCCGAGTCACAGCAATAGTTTTTCGTGCCATTAAATTGTTTAGGAAGGATAGCACAGCAGTTAAGACTCCTTATGTCTCTCTAGAAGAACGGCGTCACGTTCAGCTGTATTACTTCGCATCAATTCAACAACATAGTTTTGATGACTTAATCCAGGCAATCCAATCACATTCACCTACACCTGTTATTTACAAAATTCAGAAGAACCACGGTCTTCACAAGATGTCCATATTCATAGATGAGGATGGAATTCTCAAAATGAAGGGCANAATTCAGAAGAACCACGGTCTTCACAAGATGTCCATATTCATAGATGAGGATGGAATTCTCAAAATGAAGGGCAGGATCCAGACTGGAAAAGAAATTCATTTCAGAAGAAATCCCATCATCTTATCGGCCAGTCATCACTGCACCAAACTAATCATTAAATTGGCTCATGAAGAGAACTGTCACCAAGGTACGGCTCAAGTCATCAACCTACTGAAGTTCACGTATGTCATCCTTGGTCTTCNTGAAGAGAACTGTCACCAAGGTACGGCTCAAGTCATCAACCTACTGAAGTTCACGTATGTCATCCTTGGTCTTCGAGAAGCAGTCCGGAAGATCGTCCACGACTGTCAGTTTTGCAAAAATAGAAGAGCTAAACCAATGCCACCTGAGATGGCTCCTATCCCACCATGTCGACTAGCCTCATTTCAATGTCCCTTTACATATACTGGCGTAGATTACTTCGGTCCCATGGAAGTAACCATCGGACGAAGGCACGAGAAACGCTACGGAGCTCTGTTTACCTGCCTCACCAGTAGAGCTATTCACATCGAACTTGCTGTTGATTTGAGCACAGACGCATTTATCAATGCCTTTAGAAGATTTATCAGTGAACGTGGATCACCAAAAGAGATGTTCTCCGACAACGGAACTAACTTCGTCGGAGCGGAGGTCGAGCTAAACAAGGCCATCACGGATCTCTACCATCAAACTAATCTGGTATTTCATACTTTTTTAACCCATAAAGAAATTGTTTGGAACTTTATAGTGCCACATGCACCTCATATGGGCGGATGCTGGGAACGAATGGTACGTTCCGTCAAGTCTGTCCTGAGATTCACTTTGAACGAGAGGGCCCCTAAAGAAGACACGTTGAGGACTTTACTCAAAGAGGCTCAAATGATTGTTAACTCACACCCCCTTGGATATGTCAACGCGGACGCAGGAAGTGATGAAGTTTTAACTCCAAATCACCTTCTGCGTGGAACTCCTTCTCTAAGTCAGGCTCCGGGTATCTTCACCGATCGTGATCTACTCCTCTCAAAGCAATGGAAGATTGCTCAACGCTTAGCTGATCTATTCTGGAAGCGCTGGACAAAAGAGATTCTCCCCATACTCAACACACGACAGAAGTGGACTCAACCACAAAAACCCCTGGAGGTTGGAGACCTTGTTATTCTCATCGACGACGACCTTCCCCGGAATTGCTGGGCTAAAGGAAGGGTTACAGAAATCCCAGTTTCTAAAGACGGGCAAACCAGATGGGCTTGGATAAAAATTGGAAAGTCAATCCTGAGACGACCTACTGTCAAACTTATCATATTAGATGTCATCAAACCAGAAGAAGACACAACACCAAGTATTCCCTGTCCACCAACACAACCACAAGTACCAAGAAAGAAGAAATTCCGTAAATAGTATTATAAATATAATTTTTACAAATTTGATTTGATTAACGTAAATTCAATTGATCATCGTCAGAATACTAGTTTTGTGAAAATCCTGTTAGGATCCCCACGAGGGGGAATGTATTGACGATGACCTTCTGTAATATTTAAAGTTATTCTTTTTATCTTGAAAACCATAGAAATCTCTCTGTGTNTGTATTGACGATGACCTTCTGTAATATTTAAAGTTATTCTTTTTATCTTGAAAACCATAGAAATCTCTCTGTGTCCTTTTACATTTGTATGATCACCTTGAACTCCACACGGGTCAAATACTGGCGACGAACTTACTAATGAGTTTTTAATGTAATTTTATGAGAAAAGAGAAAGACTAAGGTCGGCGTGGGGGTAAAGGCGAAGGGTTGGCGTCCAGACGGGACAGAGAGAGGTTGTTGGAGAGAGAGCTCCTCTTCAGTGGAATTGTGTGGAGATTGGATTTTCATTCCTTGCCTCACGAAATTGGAAGTAGTTNGAGAAAGACTAAGGTCGGCGTGGGGGTAAAGGCGAAGGGTTGGCGTCCAGACGGGACAGAGAGAGGTTGTTGGAAAGAGAGGAGGAGAAGTCACCTTAACACACCTCTAACCTAAAACATTCCTTGCCTCACGAAATTGGAAGTAGTTCGATTTTGATTTGTGAAATCGGAAAAGTAATTCGCAACCAAAGTAGTGTCGAATAAATTATTGTTCAAATTGTTAAGNGGCGTCCAGACGGGACAGAGAGAGGTTGTTGGAAAGAGAGCTCCTCTTCAGTGGAATTGTGTGGAGATTGGATTTTCATTCCTTGCCTCACGAAATTGGAAGTAGTTCGATTTGATTTGTGAAATCGGAAAAGTAATTCGCAACCAAAGTAGTGTCGAATAAATTATTGTTCAAATTGTTAAGNTGTGAAATCGGAAAAGTAATTCGCAACCAAAGTAGTGTCGAATAAATTATTGTTCAAATTGTTAAGAGGCTGAAGTAATGACCTTTTGATGACCTAATCGCTGCTCTATTGACTTTGTTGGATCCACCAATCGTCATTGTGAAAATTANGTAATGACCTTTTGATGACCTAATCGCTGCTCTATTGACTTTGTTGGATCCACCAATCGTCATTGTGAAAATTACTTGTCCAATGGATAGAATCCGTGGCATTTAATTCTTTGCTTTGTTTAACATCCAACAATTCTACGAAACCGCGTTTCAACCCAACAAAAAAANTTAATTCTTTGCTTTGTTTAACATCCAACAATTCTACGAAACCGCGTTTCAACCCAACAAAAAAAATCTACAGAAGGTAAGTTCCGTTCCATAAGTTTAAATTTTTCTCTAAATTCTGTGTGAATGCTGTGGGTCAGATTTGGTCTGTGTGACTTGCAAACCTGTGTGTCAGGACGGCTAAATTTTGTTGTATTTTTTTTATTAATTCTCGTTTGTTTTATTGACAGGATATCGTTATGGATCTGGAAATTCTATCTTCGAGCCAGGACTGCCGGACCAGATGGAACAGACAAGGGTAACTCGGTCAAACCACGGGCTGTGGTTAAGGGTTTGGGACTGATCCAAAAATCTGAAATTGTTTTAGCATCTAGCAGCGTGATGAAGATTCCATAGTCGGTNTATTGTTACAGTTCTAGTGTATTTTAGTTAAAAGTGAACTGTATGATTATTATTTTTATAAATTATTATTAGATAATTTATGTAAATGTTGATTTCCTTTGTGTTTATTTTATTTTATTTGTTTTTGTTACTAATTATGGAAATTAGTAAGCTTAGGATTAGTTTATTATCTTTTCCTTTGTTTTATTATTATAATAGTATAATAATAGTTTTTGTGCACGAGGCACGCTAAGGCTCGAAGGGTATAAAAACCCAGAGCCTGGAGTCCAGAGACTCATTCTGATTTGGACTAAGCTTGAGTAGCTTAGTCCAATTTATTGAATATGGTTTTGTTTGTTCATTTTTTTAAACTCAAAGTTAATTGAGTTTATAGTAAATTCAGTCANTGTAATAAGTATTAAAGTAACGTATCATAACCTAATAAGATATTAAGCCTGGAAATTCAACATACGTGTATCGGCATCACACCCACATGTGATTGTGTATGTGTATGAACACCCAGGTTATTGATTCCCATTTTTTTAAAAAATTTCCCTCAGTGTTGCCAGTTCATGAAGACAAAAAATTGAATTTTACTCATGAATTCAATTTGTTATAAATTTCAGTGATAATAATACAATTAGTTTTAATAATACAGAGGTTTCAGATAACGATAGGACAGGGTTACCCACTCTAGTCCACCCTGTCTTGCCCCTCCACTAACAAAAATGGCCATGCGGCTTGGGTGAAAGGGTGATCTTACCTAATCTCTGTTCAGTTCAATGATTCTTTCTAATCTGATTTGGATAAATTGGCACAATTACAAATAGAAATTGGAAATAACTTTTTATTTCTTTTGGGAATAAATGAAATCTACACTTTTCGCACCCCTGCGCGCAGCCAATATTCAAAAACTTAAAGACAGGATAACTCAATTTGTTACAACCATAAACAACCATAACCAGATGCTCCGAAACGTGAGAAGAGCATTTTACGACCGCCTGAATTATTGGTTAGCGATGAATGGTGGCCATTTCGAGCAGATGATTCATTGAACCATGCTATCATACTTAAATTAATTAAACAAAATCCAAATAAATTTTCAAAATGGTTTGGGTTTGCCCATCACTGGTGGTAGAGTAATGAAACTTGGGTAACCCCGTCCTATCGTTATCTGAACCCTCTGTATAATAGTATATTAATTTTATTTAATTTGCANTAAACTTGGGTAACCCCGTCCTATCGTTATCTGAACCCTCTGTATAATAGTATATTAATTTTATTTAATTTGCAAATCATTCCTAATTCAATTATTAATTATTAATTCATTTTATAATTGCGAAAAAGTAAAATAAATTTCAAAAATGCATGGAAGGTACAATCTAAATATCCTGAAGGTCAGGATTTCAGGATCCCGTTCGGCTGTATCCACAGGCTCCACGACGTGGTGAACAACAGCTACCACTTCGCATATGTGGCAGTGGAAGACCTTTGTGAAGTGGTTTGCACACAGTGTGGTCGAATCCAAAGCAGCGATTGAGCGGCAGCTTTCCGGCCTTGGTACCTTGAAGGCAGAATTGGCAACGGTCCCGAAGTACTCCAGGTGCGGCAGTTGGCCGAGGTACTGGAAAACCCAATGAAGGATGTGATAAATCATGAAAGTGAACGTACGGGGAGGCGGCGCGTCGTTGAATCAGTGGATTGGTGAGGCTTTCCCTTAGATTCACAATAAAGTTTCGCTGACTGGGAGGTGGAAAGCCAGGAGCAGAGGTGTGTTGCTTCCCGATTATAAGAGAGTTTATAACAGCAATGTGAATCATCAGGAACATAACCTTCATTGGCCATCTACATATATATAAATAATAGGTAGGTCGAGTGTTCGATTTAGTCAATTTTTTGATACGCTTACCTCCGAGTTGTTCTCTGGGAAGGGTATGTCTTTACCATTTAATCTGCCGTATCGACGGCTCCTTTGGTCCGATTATAATGCATAATAATCTTCGGTTTTTGAGCTGCGGAATCTGGAGAAATCTCGCTTCCGTAATGTTGAGTGGACAGGAGTGCTGTCTTGTTCTTATTCGAGCAGCAAGACAAGGGTGACGTCACCACTAAAGGCAAAAGGAGAACGAAAAGGTACTATGCCCCTATGTGAGGACATGGCGGCTGTGACTTCGATGTCTCCTGATGGTACAGAACAGGATTGTCCGTTTTTGAAAAAGGCATTTGCCAAAACTTTGTAAGTGAATGAGTTGTTGTAGAAATGCCATGGAGAGGATTTTTGTTTACGGGTTACAATTGGTCCGTAAGGATAAATAAGGAAGAAGATGAAAAAAAAGAGGTCATTGCTCTCTCAGATCTTGAGGAGTCAACATCTCCCTTATATCTCTCTCAATTCCTTATATTCTTTAATTCCTTTATTCAGCCCTAATTTAATTTTTTCTAATAAAGTCCTTTAAATTATAACTTACATTTCAATTAATATAGAATCGAAACTAATCCACTCATGAGTTTCTTCTAGATTTCTTGGACTTATCTGAGGGATCACCTTTAACTATTTGGATCTATCTGAAGGTAGATAACTCTACCTCTGACGCTATTCTCCCCGACATTGTGCATTGTGACGTCTCTTCCAGTGTTGAGGTATTCCTGAACGAGTCTCAATATAACATTTTTTTCGAGGCTCTTCTCAACATCATCACCTTCCTTTCCCTGGTAGATAACGTGTTTGAGGACAAACTCTTTGTCGCAGTCCACAAGTGCTCAGATTTTCAGTCTATACCAGCCGGGTCTACTTTCTATTTAAACCCTCTTAGCTGCTACTTTATGAAACAGAACGAGCATTTCGTCCACGTAAAGTTCTGGGGAAGCCTTGAACAGAGTCTCCAGACTTTGGACAAAGGGATCAAGCACTTCACGAATATACATCAACTATGGCAGTTATTCCCCTGTTTCTATGGCTAAATCACGAGCAGATTTGTTGTCAATGCGGAATAACTTGCCAATTTCGTTTGAAAACAATAGTAGTCATTGCCATCTTCTGCATCGTCTTCCTTTTCCTTTAATGATGGTGGTTCTAAGTCTTCTGGACGAACATAATCTAGATCATCTTCGACAACTTGTGACTCAGCATCTGAGATAGATTCGCCGTCGTGCATTAAAAAAAAATTAAGAGCAGGGATAAAACCTCTCCAGTTTGATGATAGAATACAAATGACGTGTGATTTTAAAACAAACTTTTTGAATTCATGTCGTCATTTATCATCATTTCGTAAGGTTTCGAAATCGTTTCTCATTTGTTTGCAATAGTTTTTCATTCTCATTATGTAACACTGGCAACACGAAGAAGTTTTTTGTGGTGTGTATGGATATACACTGCAGTGTATATCCATCCCATACTCGCTTTCTTATGTGAGAATTTGGTTTATCAGTAATTTCAATGTGTATAAAAATGCACGAAGTCATCAAATTAGCTAACTAAAGATANTGAGAATTTGGTTTATCAGTAATTTCAATGTGTATAAAAATGCACGAAGTCATCAAATTAGCTAACTAAAGATATGTTTAAGTAGGGTAAAATGGGAATGATGGGCGGCTTATTAGGGTTGATTTAAAATTTGAGCGCTAAAAAATGTTAAAAGTATGTATTGTCCTGCACAAAGAAATTAGGTTAGTGGATNTTGATTTAAAATTTGAGCGCTAAAAAATGTTAAAAGTATGTATTGTCCTGCACAAAGAAATTAGGTTAGTGGATTACCATATTGAATAATTCTTCATTCTAATTTGGAAAAATGTTGTTGAATCAATAGATTAAACTGCCAAAAATTAGTCACGGAATTTTTATGATAAAATTCCGNTTTGGAAAAATGTTGTTGAATCAATAGATTAAACTGCCAAAAATTAGTCACGGAATTTTTATGATAAAATTCCGTGTTTTTCGTAAGTATAAATACAAAAAATTTGTCTTAAGTTTTAGTATGTACCGTGATTTGTTATTGAATGCCCTTCATAGAAGAGAACAAAAATGAATTCTAATAATGCTATACACGATTGGGGTATATATATCAAGTCTTAACACTTAGTTAAAATGTTTGGATAAAGTAATGTGATGTTATCCGTCAAAACTTACACGGGACGTAGCTGGATCCAGTTGTACAACAACCATTGTCACGATTCTTGTGTCTCCACACATGATTCAATTGTTGGATGTCCCAAGGTTCTTTGTGCCGGTCACAACGTCCACCAAATCCACAGGGATAGTAATTGATATACTTAGAAATAATATTTCTTTCTTCATACAACTTTGCGTATTAATACACTTATCAAGTATGATAACCAGGGACGCCCAAACGCATAAAACGCATAATTTTTGGGTAACGCATAATTTTAATTTAGCCAGTAATTTTTTAAAAAAGAACACATTTTGATTTTTTAAAGGAAGTTGCATTCTTATGTCACATCAAAATTAGGTTTAAAATTAATTTTTTTAATTTTTGTGAAACGCAATTGATTGTTTGGTATCGTTCACTTGCAAAAAAGCCGATTTTGAATTCTACACTTTAAAAATCGGCCTCTTCGCAAGTGATATGGGCTTTAGATCCGTTAGCAAAGCGAACCAGATTCATTACTGAAAGGTTTATTTAACAAAAAATTTGATGTAGCTTAAAAAATTCATTTGATGACCTATATGTCGTAAAATAGGAACAGTTCTTAAGAGTTTTAAAAATTTCATTAACAAAAGTTAAGAAGAAAATTCAAGAAGTTCAAAACCTTACACATGTATCGCAACATTTGAATCACAAAAATAGTACATCTGTATGTTTGCATAATGGAGCGGTTTTTTGATGACATGTTAAATTTAAACAAGCTGGGTCTTTCTTAAATACACTATTTCGTTATTTCAATGAAATTATTTTTGAACGAAAAAACATTTAAACGCTGTAGAACAACCATTTAATATGCTAGAATAAAAAAAATTCAAGTTCAACCTGTTTTTCGCAATGAATAGAGGAATTGAATGGCGTAGATAGAAAACGTATAATTTTTTACAAATGACCGCAAAATCCTGCAACCATAGTTTACATAATTCGAGCGTCCCTGATGATAACCAAACTTACAGGACATCCATAAGGTGGTCCGGAGCAATTTTTTGGTTTTGGACTGCACACTGAGCAAGACACTCCGCGTGGATCCTTAAATTTTGATAAGGTGTTTTTTTTTAATTGTAAAGTATATGGGATATTTTTAACAAATCTTTATACATACAACACCGGGTCCTGGATAAAGTCCACAATCACGCTTCAAGACACCACAACCCTGTCCCCCACATCGACCACACATGACAAATTCTTTTTTTAATTAAGCAAAAGTTTTAAAATCACTACCATAATTTTGTTTCAGAAGACTACTTAATTATTCTACATCTTACGACCAAATAAAATCAAAAAGTTAGTTATTTTTTGTTTACTGAATGTAATATAATAATAAAAACGTTGCCTAGACAACAAGAAAGTAGAAAAGGTTTTTCGATATAAATGGGGCGTGTTGCATCAAAAAACTTTCAAAATAAAACTTTTCAACTTTTCACTTTTCATTTTTGGTAAAGTGNATATTTTTAACAAATCTTTATACATACAACACCGGGTCCTGGATAAAGTCCACAATCACGCTTCAAGACACCACTACCCTGTCCCCCACATCGCCCACACATGACAAATTCTTTTTTTAATTAAGCAAAAGTTTTAAAATCACTACCATAATTTTGTTTCAGAAGACTACTTAATTATTCAACATCTTACGACCAAATAAAATCAAAAAGTTAGTTATTTTTTGTTTACTGAATGTAATATAATAATAAAAACGTTGCCTAGACAACAAGAAAGTAGAAAAGGTTTTTCGACTTTAATAAAAATATTGCTGTTGATAAGGTTATATCGATATAATTGAACAGCGCACTAAACCTTGGACATAACCTTATCGAATAGGGTTCGAAAAATTGTGTTTTCGAAAAATTGGGAATTATTCGAATTATTCGAATTATTGACCAATTGTTTGAATTATTGACGAATAGTTCGAATAATTCGAATAATTCTACATAAGGAGTTAAAACAAGGTATTTTGATTTCGATATTTTTGTATCTCAGATGACAAAATATCGTCTCAGTTCTTTGCAATATTTACCGTTTTGTTGAATTGCATTCTAAATGTATTTGAATTTTTTGAAAACTCCATTAATTTTGGAAGTTTACTGACAGGTTTATTGGAAAATATCAAATAAAATTGTAATAATATATGTTAATAAGGATAATGAGCTTCGGTCGTATACGTAAAGAATACTTTTAAAATAAAATAGTAGAAGGCCACCCAAGTAAAGAAGTTAAAAAAATTTCACTTGTTTATAGTTTGCCATTTGAAAAATTATAAAATTCATTGAAGTTTTCATTCTCTGAATTATTCAATGAATTATTTGAATAATTCATCCAGGATTTATTCGTTTAAAGAACCCTGATTTTGAATTAACGAAATTTTAGATTAAGATTTTGAGCTAAGTTACAACTTTTTACAAATAAAACCCAATTTTCAGAAGATACATATTGGTGAACGAAATTCATTATCCCAAATTGATCGAATTCGAAATCAACTTTCGATTCGAAATCGAAATCGGAATCAAAATTTCAACTCAACAAGTTGAAATCGAAATTCGGCACTAGTAACTCAAAATTTAAATCCCTAACTTTGCAGGCTCTCGAAATCCATATTACTAATATTACTCGAAGGCTTTCTCCAGCAAAGAGCATGGGCCAAAAGTAACTTCGTGCTAGATTAAAATATTTTCCCCACTGTATTAGAATAATTTTTTTTCTCTCATCTACTTTCACTATCAAATATATATTTTTTAATTTCAGATTGTCACATCAGATTTTCAAACGCTGTACTACCTGACTGCTGCGTCAGGGTCATGACTCTGAGTCCGAGTTGAATCCAAAATTTGAGAGTCAGTTATGACTCCCAGAATAAGTGAGTCTGACTGAGGCCAAATTGAGAGTCAAAGAGAAGAGTACATAACACTGGCTATTTTTTAAAACAAGTGAAAATTTATTTTAGTTATTTTGTTGCCCATCTATTGCGTGCAATATGATGTAGGAAGCGGTACGCAGTTATGGTGGCAAAATAAAAGTGTAATGTGGTTTATCCCCAATGGGTAGATATTTATCACTTGGAGGAAAACAATAGTGACAAAATATTGTCAGTGATATTAAACTGATATCATGTAGCTCGACCGAATCAGTGATGTCACGTGGGTTCTAGCCAGACCGATGTGATTCAATACGTATTATATTTTTATAAGTTATAAAAACGAGTTTAGCACATATTGTGTTATTGCACCCGAATATCATGTCACACACCGAAGAGAAAAAGTCCCTAACCCTCCCGCCTGTACGGAAACTTATTAAATTTCATGTTTTGTTGCACTGGGTTCCCGCATGTCCCATGCGTGCATTGTAATCTTGATGTGGTTTGCAAGATCGAATGTCAGTTTTGCTATATGTGTTTGAGTAGGGAAGGCTGTGGGTAGTAGAAAGGGCTCTGGGTAGTATGGAGAGCCGTGGGTAGTGTGGGAGGTGGATAGTTTGGAGGACGTTGGGCAGTAGGAAGGACGATGGGCAGTACGAAGCGCGGTGGGCTGTCGGTGGTGGACAGTAGGGAAGTTGGGGAGCAGTATGGAGGGCGGCAGGCACTATAGAAAACTGGGCAGGGGACATTAGGGAGGACGAAATGCAAACTACATTACAACGTTGGATATGGTTAGTATATTGTAACGTGTATCTATATATATCCAGCAGTTCACATCCATTCAATTGGTTCGAATATTATGTGGTGGGAACGATGGACTCCTATTCAAGACACGCCGAAAGGAAAGCAGAGGAATCGGGCAAACATTCTTCACAATTGAGTATTGTTGACTACAACACTGGATGTCTAGTTGATTCATCCAGATATTTTCCAAATATTTTGTTTTTCGGAACATGTGCACCAGGGACTGGTATTTTTGAATAGTTTACACTGGGAAGGTTGTCACTTTCCTCCTTTTGGCTCGAGCAATATACAAAGGCGAAATTGGTTCAGTTTCGACTGTGTAAACTATTTTCTCAACTTTTAATTTTTGAGGATAAGAAAACAACTGAAAGTACAACCGCAGTCTTTATAGCTTTTAAAGATTTTATTTCTAGTCATCAAGCACGTTACATTTTCATAAAGACCCTTTAAGTATTTTTCGATTTTCTTATATCCAAAAGTATAAGACAAAGTCTCGAAAACAAAGAACCTACTTATACTCAGACACCCTAAACTTGACCTAAGGGTTTCTATACATAAAATTTCATTTTTCAAGAAACGGTTAGTATGGATGCTTATCTTATTACATACAGATCCTTCCTCAACAATCTTTTTAAAATCCTAATGTATGAGATTCTTAGTGCTATAATCCTTGGGTATATCACTTGCTTTTTCAATATGTTTACCTGAAAAACTAGGGTCTATCTTGATACTATACTAGTTGTTTCCAGCAGAGTAAAATTTTAGAATATGATCAGCTAGAAGCGTAAGAAGCCCAGGTACACCTCAACTCGAATTATCAACCAGCGGATGATCGTGCTCAAGGTTACTAGATTCAAAGAGACAACAAAGGTGGCAATAATCATAGTGGATGTGTAATACCGGTGCTGGTGCTGGCTTAAAAGTGAAAAGGAGGAGGAAGGAGGAGGTTTATGGTCTTCAAGATTTAAATATGTTTGGATAAGTTTGAGGGATGTGACAACACTGAATACTTAGGTGAATGTTTGGTGAGTTACTTTAGTCCTTAGGTCTGTGGACTCTGGAGAATAAGAATACTTGTGTTCATAGACTATGACAGGTTTAAACATGTTTGGATAATTTTACGATATGTGACAACATTGCTTACTTGAGTCGATGATTGGTGAGTAACTTAGGTTCTTAGGTTCGTGGTGGAGAATTAGAATACTTAGGTTCATAGATTATGACTGGTTTAAACATGTTTGGATAAGTTTGCGGGATGTGGCAACATCGCAGACTTAGGTCAATGGTTGGTGAGTTACTTAGGTTCTTAGGTTTGTGGTGGAGAATGTGAATTCTTAGGGTGTTATATTCCACATATGCTCCAAGAGTTAGTGTGTTTCGTCGATAATAATAAATTGTGGGGTATTGAGGTAGTAGTGTGTGACCGAGTTCAACTGTGCAGAATTAGAATACTTAGGTTTCTAGGTCCATAGGTGACTCTGCTGTAGAAAATACTTAGGGTCTTCCACCCCACTTATGCTCCAAGAGTAAGAGTGTTTCATCGGTAAAAATAAATTTTGAGGTGTTGAAGTGAAGGGTGTGTGGCCGAGTTCAACTACGACCTAAACACCTTGTCGTACATACTACTCATACAAAGATGCTTTATCATCTCAGCACTCTGTGGAATGGAAAAAAGACATTAAAGCAAAACTCCAAAGCCACAAGAAGAATGAAACTTGGATGGTTGTGGAAAAACAAAGAAAACACAACAACATTGGATATCTGTTGGGGTTTTTTAAGTGAAACGCCAATGGGATGGCTGAGTAGAAATATTTAAGGCAAGACTAGTTATCCGCGGATATTTATAGAGTTACGGTAGGGACTACTCAGAGACCTTCTCCCCAGTGTGCAGGTATGAGTCTATCAGGCTCATCCTGGCACTCCCAATGTCAAGGAAACTGGTTATCAAACAATTTGATGTTATTATTGCTTTCTTACATGGAAACTTATATGAGACAATTTACATGAATATTCCAGAGGGACTAAAGAAGAAAAGAAATGGTATGCTTATTGAAGAAGAGTTTGTTTGGGTTAAAGCAGGCACCCCGCTGTTGGAGCTCAACTTTCTCTAAGTTTTTTTTGGAACTCAATCTTTTATCCATTACAAATGGCACCAGCCTTTTTCTCGGACATATTATGGGATGTGATGTCATACTTACGCTCTATGTAGATGATAGATTAGTTTGTGCTGCAGAGGAAGCCGTTGTTCTTTTTGTTTTGAAGAAAGTCCAATTGGAGTTCGATATAAAAGTTCTAACAAGTGAAAACAAAGTAAATGGGTCCTTAATTCTTAGTCAGAAACGTCTCATTAAAAGGCTACTTCAAGACTATCACATGGAAGACTGTAAATCCGCTGTTACTCCATTTCTAACAAATCCAGATTTCAAATATAGCGAAGAGAGTGATCCCAATTTCTCTTACAGGCAGCTAATTGAATCACTATTATTACTCTCAAGATGTACAAGACCGGACATTGCATATGGTGTTTTCAAACTGTCGCAGTATTGCTCCAACTACAACGAGACTTTTTGGAAGGCAGCCAAGGGAATTATTCGTTACTTAAAGGGGACAGAAGCAATGGGACTTGAATTTAAGGCAGACTCACCGACACAATTGAAGGGGTCTACAGATTCTGATTATGCTGGCCACAGCCAAGATAGGAAATCAACGACAGGAGTAGCCTTCTTCTTGGGCACTTCTCTCACCTCTTGTTTTCCCAAAAACAGCCAGTTGAGGCAGTGTCTTCTACTGAAGCCGAATACCTGGCTTTAGTCTTGGGAGCCAAAAATGTCATATGGCTTCGTACGTTTTTGGATGAGATTGGATATACTCAGAATAGATCTACTACAATTCAAGAAGACAACCAAAGCGCCATACTACTAGCGTATAATCCAGAATATCATAATTGCTCCAAGCACATCGATGTAAGATTCCATTTCACGCGAAGCCTTGTGGAAGATGGACGACTTAAAGTAACTTATGTACCAACTACTGCACAGGTGGCGGACATACTGACTAAAAGTCATTGGGGAAAATGAAATATTTGGATATGAGATCTCATCTTGGGATGGAAGAGGTGGAGGTATCAGAAAATTGGAAAACAGAATTGAAACAATCAAACTCATTGGGGAAACAAAATTGTCTTTATCAGGCGCTAACAACTCTGACGTTAATTATGTCTATTTTTACTACAACAGGATTGGGATTTACATTCCAAACATCTCAGCCAATCCTCTGGCGTAGCAGTAAAACTCCAATCACAAAAGGAAGCTATCGTATACTTTTAACCGTAAAATTTGTAANTTTACTACAACAGGATTGGGATTTACATTCCAAACATCTCAGCCAATCCTCTGGCGTAGCAGTAAAACTCCAATCACAAAAGGAAGCTATCGTATACTTTTANTGAATTGCATTCTAAATGTATTTGAATTTTTTGAAAACTCCATTAATTTTGGAAGTTTACTGACAGGTTTATTGGAAAATATCAAATAAAATTGTAATAATATATGTTAATAAGGATAATGAGCTTCGGTCGTATACGTAAAGAATACTTTTAAAATAAAATAGTAGAAGGCCACCCAAGTAAAGAAGTTAAAAAAATTTCACTTGTTTATAGTTTGCCATTTGAAAAATTATAAAATTCATTGAAGTTTTCATTCTCTGAATTATTCAATGAATTATTTGAATAATTCATCCAGGATTTATTCGTTTAAAGAACCCTGATTTTGAATTAACGAAATTTTAGATTAAGATTTTGAGCTAAGTTACAACTTTTTACAAATAAAACCCAATTTTCAGAAGATACATATTGGTGAACGAAATTATGTAACGAACTTATGTACCAACTACTGCACAGGTGGCGGACATACTGACTAAAAGTCATTGGGGAAAATGAAATATTTGGATATGAGATCTCATCTTGGGATGGAAGAGGTGGAGGTATCAGAAAATTGGAAAACAGAATTGAAACAATCAAACTCATTGGGGAAACAAAATTGTCTTTATCAGGCGCTAACAACTCTGACGTTAATTATGTCTATTTTTACTACAACAGGATTGGGATTTACATTCCAAACATCTCAGCCAATCCTCTGGCGTAGCAGTAAAACTCCAATCACAAAAGGAAGCTATCGTATACTTTTAACCGTAAAATTTGTAAGTCTGCGCGGAGTGATTGTCCCAGATACAGCACATAAAGATCTTGAGGCAGAAGTAAAGCAAAAATGTGAACAATTATACACAGAACTATTAATCAATGAAATGGTAGGGATGTGCTTTCTTCAAAATAAGCGGACTGTGATCATGCGTAGTAAGAGTTTTATCATTACAACTCTTCTTTTGAGTTTCATCATTATTAATATAGTAGTTGTTGTCGGTCTTGGCGTTGCAGCAGTGTCAGCAGTCAACTTTAACAATATAGCAACGTTAAATAAAGTTATTTCAGACCAATCAAAAGGCATAAACGAATTGGCGAAGCGTGTTGATGTTTTGGAACAGTCAATAATATTTAAACAGGTTTTCAGAAAATGGTTACAGAGCTGGAAGATCATGAGAACGATTTTTTAGAGTTAAAGTCGAAGTCCATAAGCTCAATTTTCTCTATTTTTTATGTTACCACACGACTAACGTTGGCAAGACAGGTAATCAGAGAAGCCACTTGAAAGTGGAAGAAAGGGAGAGTCTATCCTGATATGCTAGATTATTTTAATTTTACTCTCCCGTGTGGAGAAGACTGTCNGAAGATCATGAGAACGATTTTTTAGAGTTAAAGTCGAAGTCCATAAGCTCAATTTTCTCTATTTTTTATGTTACTACACGACTAATGTTGGCAAGACAGGTAATCAGAGAAGCCACTTGAAAATGGAAGAAAGGGAGAGTCTATCCTGATATGCTAGATTATTTTAATTTTACTCTCCCGTGTGGAGAAGACTGTCNGTGGAAGAAAGGGAGAGTCTATCCTGATATGCTAGATTATTTTAATTTTACTCTCCCGTGTGGAGAAGACTGTCTAGTCAATTTAGCTACTCCAAGGCGATGTCATTTCACAGATGATTATAAAGATTTTTTTTTTGGATGTACCATTTGTAAATAGTACCTCCCAACTTGTCGAAGCTGACCCTTTTGAGTTAATGTTGAAAACTGACANGGATGTACCATTTGTAAATAGTACCTCCCAACTTGTCGAAGCTGACCCTTTTGAGTTAATGTTGAAAACTGACAATCAGACATGTAAGGTTACTTACACAGGACCAAGAAATGCCATAATATCCAAGACGAGTGAATGCATCATGGCCATAAACATCAAACCTCAGGTGGGACACGATACTATTCTTTTCCCATCGGGTGGATGCTTAGCTCACACGAAGCTACCGTCCGAATCGAAATATTTCACAATAGAAAGATGTGATCCCTCACATACTTCGGATGAANCTCACACGAAGCTACCGTCCGAATCGAAATATTTCACAATAGAAAGATGTGATCCCTCACATACTTCGGATGAATTGGATTATATACAAATAAAACCACTTTAGATATAATTATATAAATTGTTCGAAAAGTTTGTTGCAAATTGATGGCAAATCACATCCTTGTCCAGAAGAAGTTTTCGTTCTGCCGATCAGTGCNAAAACCACTTTAGATATAATTATATAAATTGTTCGAAAAGTTTGTTGCAAATTGATGGCAAATCACATCCTTGTCCAGAAGAAGTTTTCGTTCTGCCGATCAGTGCGAGCTTCAAGATAAATAATATGGAGTATATTGGATCTCAAGTACACCTGAACCATCAAGAAACAGTTGATCATCTCTTTACAATGCGGGCAAACTGGCTTCTTCAGCCCAGAGCAAATCTATCCAGCCTACTTACTTTCTCACGAATCGAAGACAAAAATAAGGACAAAGACTCATCTCAAGCACCAACCACTCATATAATGGCTTGGGTTATTGGGTCATTAAGTCTCATGATCATTCTGCTATTTGCTGCACTCATCTTCCTTTATATTCGCGACAAGAAAGTACAAGTATCAGTCATCTCCTCGCCAATAGAACCTATACGAAGAGAAACAGAAAACAAAGAGATGTTTGAAATTCCACACACTCGAGATTGAGAGAGGGTGTTGGAAACTTTCCAATCACGTGTTTCATGAATGTTAATTCCTATTTGTAGTCGCTATTAGTTAATTTTCTTCTTTTGATTCTGACTTCGAACTGATGATTCATAATCTAATATCAAAGGTCCAAGTATTGTGACTCAGAGTTTATGTTGGTTAAAATATTAACACTAAAATAAAGTTAGTCCAAAATACATTGTTGCATTTAGAAGTCATTTTTGTTTCATATGGGATTCATGCTGATCTAAGAGNTAAGTTAGTCCAAAATACATTGTTGCATTTAGAAGTCATTTTTGTTTCATATGGGATTCATGCTGATCTAAGAGAAAGATCCTACATTTATTCTTACAAACAGATATTTTATAGTGATATAATAAAATTAATTTCATCACCATTATTTACTAATTGTGTATCGCCTGTCCCAAGCCGTTTTTGGTGAAAGCCGAAGAAAGAAAGCCCTGATTAAAGCGGTTGGCCCTGTAAAATGAGTAAGGCAGGATCAGAATCTATCTCTCCATTTTATATGAATTTAAAAATAAACTCTTCAAGTTAGTAAAAATATCAAACATTTTCACACAATTCTTAGTCTCTAGATATGTCGCGTAACAGAAAGAGGACTAAATTAGTTAAAATTTACAAATTTACCTTGGAGAAATTTCTCGTCATTGATGACGAAACCCAAAAACTTTCGCCCCGAATAAACTACATGGAAGTCGGTTTCAAATACTCCCAATCATGTTAAGTTTGAATTTGACTATAAACTGAACAAATTACGAAGTTTTCAAAGAAATTGTTTATATGGCAAGCGATTGATAAATTTGGAAATATGTTAGACGCAAACATTTCGAAATGCACTAATTTGGTAAAAGCCTATCGGAAGGAGCGTTGACTTCCCTTCATACTCCATCATCATGAAATCGACGCTCTTTTGTTTATGCCAGACCTCATTACATAACACTAGGCCATTATCACCACCGGGTCTCTCAATTTCAAAACGCCCTTAAGATGCCGCATCTAAATTAAAATTTTGTCATCAATATAGATTGTGCATTTCCATTTTTCAAACCGTTCCAATCCTAACTTTCACTCAATGCAGCCTCTCAATTCTGTTGTGTGATGTCAGCGGGGGGCTTCTTGAGTTTTTCGCGTATTCAACGTTGTTGTATGAGTCAAATACGTTTCTAACTGTCCAACGTTACATAGGTAGATTCAGGTTGTGCTTGAGTTTGGCTGTGGAAATATACTTATTACTATTTTCTGTGAATATGAGCCATTTATTTCTTGGAGAAAGTTTTTTCTTCGCTCACCGTTTCTTATTCCTAGGCGGAGTTGCTTTGATTTTCATTCAGATCTGTATACATTTCTTAGAGTTAGATCTGTTACAGTTAATTCTGTTACAGTTAGACCTTCTAATTTTGTTCCCAAATTGGCGTATTCACATGTCACTTATTATAAATGAACGAGTTTTACTTTTCTCATTTGTCAATAAAGATTTCCCTGTCGGCAAGTTGAAGCTTCAATATATTTTATGCTAATAATTCGGCGAATATTGCCAAATTTTAATGTAAACATGTATTTACATCATAAATCGTCGAAATTGAGAAAACAAAAAATGCTCAATTGACTAAAATAAGGATTTTATTTGTGTAAGTGTGATGTGAGGCTAAAATTTTTTACCAACTTTCTCTCACCACAAAATCCATTATACGCGTTAACTCAATAAAAAAAGGAGTCTAGGTTTAAATTTGAATATTATTGACATTAGACATGATATGCTACCTTGATTAAGCGATTTAAACTTAAACAAATTGTTAAAAACTCCATTTTGTCAACAAAAACAAAGCGCGGCCATAATATTTCACCAAACTGTATTTTTATTGAGTATTAGTTAGGCTAACTGTTGAATTAAAAACTATTGAGCTAAGAAAGTCCAGTCTATTAAATATGAGTATTCATTGCAAAGAGCAGACTCCATATACACTATAAATATTGCATGAATTTATGACGCCGTCATTGAGTTAATGAATGTAACGGCACCAAAAGACCAATATTGATTGGTCGACTATGTAGGGAGGTCTTGTTTGAGTAAGTAGGCAGACCAATATGCTAAGTTGAACAGCGCAAATATAAGAGGGAAGATGATTCTAGAAATGACATCGATCCTCTTTGATCGTGACGGGAACTTTGACAACCAAGTTTTGCAACAACCTACTCGCTTATGTCCGGTCAAGTTGATTTCACAATGCCTTTCTCTTGCTTTCTCCAGAGCTATTCCTAACGGATCCCCTTTCCGTCCAACTACACCATCCTATAAAAATTTAAAAAAAATTGTTTAATATAGAGCGCATGCGTAAAGTCGTAAATTTCAACAGCAAGGTTATAAAGTTATGGTTACAATTCTCATGGGATCTTTGAGAGTATCGGAAGTGGCAGCTACCACCAAAGCCGCTTCTAGAGCAGCTCCTTGTTCCAATTCCCACTGCCGTCGTCGCTTCTTGAGCGCTTCACGGTGCTGGTCAGAGCGAGAGGCATAGTTAACGAGAGCAAACTCCATGAGTGCTCCGAACACGAACATGAGACAAACTCCTGTCCAAACGTCTAATGCCTTCATATAGGAAACTGGTGGGAGTTTCTGATTAATTGATGAAGTCTGTGTGGCCATTGTGAGGAGCGTAGTGACACCGAGACTAACTCTTGCTGGAACGGCACTCTGGTCCAACCAAAATGAGACCCAGGAGACAATCACAAGCATGCAACAAGGAATGTATATTTGCAACAGATAATACGAAAACTGTCTCTTGAATAATAAATCCACCCGGAGACAACTGTAAATTCCTAAAATGAAAATAGGCAGGTGTCAAGCCTTGTACAAGAATTATTGGAAGAGGTATATATCCAATTACCTGTATTTGTATGGCTGTCGCAGTAGTCTGTAGTAAACTGCTCGAGTGCAAATTTTGGCAAATGGAGATCACTGGTCACTTGAACTGGCCCCTCATCCTTCCATTGAAATATCAAATCATCAGTTGTCCATCCATCTAAATAAAAAATGTATTTTAAACAAACTTGAAGGTGTTCTGTACCAGTATCACTTACAACTTGCCATGCGCAAAGAGCATGTTTGGGAATCAAGAGGGTAAAGCTTGAGCACCATTGGACAAGACAGTGTCAAGGATATTCTGAGTAACCAAAAGTATATTATTTATTATTCCAAAATATAAAAGTGTTGATTTACCGGATGCTGTAGAGTACTTGACCATCAGGGAAAATACGAATATAAACATTCGGTGTAATTATATTGTGTAAATGACCTTGTTTCTCATTTGAAAAAAACAAATCAGGCATCCAGACCTTCGATGAGTCAATTAGTGTCAAATATGGTATATTGTGAGCTGAAATAAGAAGTCATTATGGTATTGTACCTTTGAAGTTTAATTGGTTTTCAATTAGAGCTTTACACTTGGGCATCAAGTGGATGAACTTGAGACGTTCGTCCAACCATTGTTCTCTGAATGTCAATTGGACACTGTACTCCTTTATAAAGTAAACAAAAGGCCATCTTATTAGACACTTCTTTAGATTGTTTTGGATATTAGAGATATAGTCACCATTTTGACGTCATCAATTGTGGCGATGCTCCTCACAAACAAGTTGACACTCACAGTTGTCGCCGCTATAATAGGAATTGATTCCAAAAAAACGTTCTATTAGAACACATTCTGCAGTTGGGTTATATTGGGTTCGAAAAAATTGAATTTTTATACAAAAATCTAGCTAACCATGTTTTTTTTTTAAATTTAAATCCTAATTCAAAACGGACTTCGAAACCTGGTTTACACTAGTGAAGTGTTAGCTGTTTCATCGGATGAAATTGTTCCGCCCAGTTGATATGATGTTCTGAACGTTTCGGACAAAATGCAAAAATTTGAGGGATAAATATTCAAAATTTGGGAATAGATGGTTCTTCTAACAGTATTGAGCGTCTTTTTAATCGCGAACAGCGAAGCTGCAGTGGTTAATGCATTAGCCGTTCTGTCTGTCTCTTTCCGTCTGCATGCGTCATTTCCCGCACCAAATATATATATTGTTTATAACCATTCTCAACTGATGCCCATTGAATAATATTGTCGCTTTTTATCTAAAAGTATTAATTAACAATCTAATGAAGCTATTGATAGGCAAACTTCTATTTTCTTCAACTTTCATTTCTTTCCTAGAACATCGGTGCATGTTTTCGAGTAATGTCTATTCTAGTCACATTTTTGTAAATTTCAAACCATATCCTCCACTAATAATCTAAGCATTTTTCCTATCATCCTAACCAAAATTTATGTTAATTCTGTGATAAGAGAAANTGTTTCCGTCTGCATGCGTCATTTCCCGCACCAAATATGTATATTGTTTATAACCATTCTCAACTGATGCCCATTGAATAATATTGTCGCTTTTTATCTAAAAGTATTAATTACAATCTAATGAAGCTATTGATAGGCAGACTTCTATTTTCTTCAACTTTCATTTCTTTCCTAGAACATCGGTGCATGTTTTCGAGTAATGTCTATTCTAGTCACATTTTTGTAAATTTCAACCATATCCTCCACTAATAATCTAAGCATTTTTCCTATCATCCTAACCAAAATTTATGTTAATTCTGTGATAAGAGAAACAGGTATCTATGATTTGCTTCCATGTGAGTTTTCGTTCCTATTCTAGAATACTATCTTTCTATGAATCCGAAACAAGTTTTATATTAGAGGTGCCATAGTTCTGAAACTAAATAACTTATTTGAAACTGTTTTTCAAGAGGCTCGGACATAAATAAACAACAGTAGCTAATAGAAATTCGGAAACTTTCAATTATGTAATGCTCAGTTAACACTGTTCACCAAGAATACACCAGTTAAACTTTAGAAAATTTATTTGAATAAAAAGATTACGGAAAGCTTTCCATGAAAAAGTATTCAGAAATTCTTAAGTTGAGGGAATAGCCAGTTAAAATAACCTATTCCGATTCTTACATGCAACACCCACATCAAATTAGACTCAGACTTGTCCAATATTTGTATACAATCGAAAAGCTTGTGACAAAACCTTCCGTCTGGTTAAAATTTCTTTCTAACTCTCATTAAGTACAAATTTAATTTATAGGGTCGTTCCGTTTGGGTATTTGGCATGGGAGTTTTTTGAGAAAAGTTTTGGGAGTGTTGTGTTAGAAATTTTTTTTTAGGAATAAACTTAAATAATTATCATTGAAAATGGTTTATACCTGTTCACAATATTTCTCAATATTCTCAGTAATAAAGATGTTCAATTAAGCTCAGTGATTACAGACACATAATCTTTCACATTTATTAGTTTGAAATCAATTAACACTAATGTTATACAATTAACACTAATATCTCTAGGAGNCCAATATTTGTATACAATCGAAAAGCTTGTGACAAAACCTTCCGTCTGGTTAAAATTTCTTTCTAACTCTCATTAAGTACAAATTTAATCTTATTGGTACGCCTCGCGTCCGCACGGCTTCACCTCACTCAGTTCGGGGTTGATGACGTTTTTAGCAAATTTAGTCAATAGAAAGTTAGCCAATGCTGCTTTGCAAGCTGGCGATCAAACCATATCGTCATTACTGCCTCGCAAGCTAACACGCTTGGATTCATTGGTTGGGTCAAAATAATTACTATCGCTCGTTTTATAATTCACGTCTTCCTTCCGTCGTCTAGCGCAAATGCACTATGAATCAGTAATTAAACAAATTCCATTTTTTTTCAATAACAACAATCGAAATTCTTATATAAATTTAATAAATCACTCTGCATTTTCACTGGAGGACGCTAGTATGACCATAAAACGAGCGTAAAAGCTTCCAGTAATATTAAACTGCTGTCATCAAGTTCGCACAAATGACTGATGTAGCAGTGTTTCTAACGAGACCAATATGATAAATATGTATTATATTATTATAAATTTTAGCGCAGAAAAAGAAATTAAGCACATATTTTCTGTTGCACCCAAATGTAGGTGCGCGGTGTGAACTGAGCTTTACCAAATAAAAAACCTCCAAATTTCTATTGGTTATCATTGTTTATTTACGTTCGAGCCTTTTGAAAAACGGCTTCAAAAAAGTTATTTATTTACAGACAATTGGCGTCTCTATTCCACAGTTCATGGAGACAGATGTTTGAAAGCTGCGCTTTTATAGGGTCGTTCCGTTTGGGTATTTGGCATGGGAGTTTTTTGAGAAAAGTTTTGGGAGTGTTCTGTGTTAGAAATTTTTTTTTAGGAATAAACTTAAATAATTATCATTGAAAATGGTTTACACCTGTTCACAATATTTCTCAATATTCTCAGTAATAAAGATGTTCAATTAAGCTCAGTGATTACAGACATATAATCTTTCACATTTATTAGTTTGAAATCAATTAACACTAATGTTATACAATTAACACTAATATCTCTAGGAGGATAGACCGCCAGTTTACGGTCAATATTACCGTGGTTATTACACATAATTACGCACGAGACATTCATAATAGGCGAAATCCACTGTTCGTCAAAACTGCGATGTTCAGTTTTAGTTCATATAATTTTTTTATTCAATTTGTCCACTGCACATATTTCTTAAATCACAAATTTGCCTTGATGTACCATTCTTATCCGGTCAATTTTATCCGATGTCTTCTTTATTCAAAACATCTTCCCACTAATGAATTCCCTTGAGCAAAAGCTCCGTATAAGCGCTAATTTATGTAGATATACAGTCCAACATTATACTCAGACGTAGGAAAAAACTTTTGGCCCATTTCCGTCGATGGAGATGCTTAATTTGTTTATTTTGTGTCAATTCTATCTCATAAATTAAATTTGTTTTTTGGAAAAGTGTTGAGCAATTTTTGAAAGCATTGAAAATGAAATACACCTTCCCAAAAATCATGCATCGAGGATCTAAAGGAACAAAAGTTATTGTTTCGATGATTTTTGGGTATTCTTTTGAAAAGCTTAATAATACATAAAGGCTCTTTACATCGTTTCGTAAAAACATCCTAAACTGTCAATTCTCAATAAATGCTAACCTAAAGTAGGAAATCGGAAGTCACGTCCAAAATTCAACGTCACGTCACATTCGTAGAATGTCCAAACCCAATTTTAAGTCCATAATGACAAAAATATCCAAAATTTTAAATACCGATTTGACCAACTACTATTATGATACAAATGGGTCAAAATTAAAACAAGTTGTTTTTTGTAGCAATTTTGGTCTAAATGATTGAAATTGAAAATAAAATGGATAATAGAGATATGCAATTCATAACATTACAATAATTTTGTTGTTCGGTTTGTTCCTCTACTGTCTTCCTTTTTGCCACGTTTTAATATACAATCAGCAGCCGCAAGGCTGTTGGTTAACCTTCTTGAGGTGTCAGCATCAGCATCATTATAAAATTTGACAAGATTGATATAGGTGTGAAAATTTCCGATTTACTAATTATATTAACAACTTTTCCCAATTATATCTTCCGAATTCCTTTAATCTTACTGAAATTCTCACGGAAATACTAATTACAAATTACAGTAATTCAATTACATTTTAAATTACAAAAAACATTTTCATAAATATTAGAATTTGATTTGCTAAATTGGTTGGCATTCTTTACTCCTGAATCCTGATTCTTTACGTACTTTAGAGAGTCTTTCTTTGTACGAGCTGTAATCCCTAATTTGTGATCTTTGATTCTCGACATGGTTGCTCGAAATTAAGAATTCTAAATTACAATTTTGTAATTAGATTACGTAACTCGATTACATGTAATCTAATTACAAGTATTTGCATTGCTTTCAATGTTGAAAAATGCAATGTCCAGGTTGATGTAATGTGGTATTTTTTTGGAGATCCAACAGATATGCAACAACCATTAAGCCCTTAAGGGTTCTTTGAATTTTTGGAATGAAGTTACTTTTAAAGTTTTTCTGCTGCGATGCTTTGCAGTTGGACATTACCGTCATTGGATATTTTTATCGTTAGACAATTTATCTTGGCACTATTTTGTATTTGGACATTTTTGCGTTGGACATGATCTCCGAAAACCATTCTAGTGATTGTAGAAACTTTTTTTTTCTATTCTACTTTTTAATGCTTTATCGAAAACTATTAACACTTTACCACAAAAGTTAATTTAGCTTTCAAGAGATTTGACACAAATTTATAGGACACCTCCAGTCTCTAGCTGAAGGGTATGGAGTCAAAAGTTTCTTCCTTTTGAATTAAGATTGCTTTGAATATCCACAATAGAGTCAAATTCTATGAAATTCGTAAAGTTGATCAACCAATTATACAGAAATCAGACATCAAAATTTTGTTTCTTTAGAGTTCATAGAAATGGAGGTAACCAAGTAGAAAGTTAAACATGAGGAAAGAAAGTTGCAATAGTTTTTAGAGTCATTCGATGAAAATAACAAAGAGGACGGCACAAATAATATTGCATTGAGACAGCTGCAATCAAGACCAGAGACATACACATCTTGAAGTCATCAACTATAGTAACAAAGTCTGGCATGGCAACAACCTCCTAAAATTGACCCTTGACCATGGAGGTCACCAAATTTAGCATAAGGTGTACCGAGGCATCTGTGGGATTGAGCTGGGACTTGGAATATAGATTTCTGCTGACCTCCTGGTCTTGGATTTACCCCTGATGGTCATCCAAGAACATCAACATTTTATGAATAATTGAGCTCACAAAAGTTGGCTAGAAGGTCTCCACGAATTTATATTCAGAGTCCCAGCTTAGTCCCACAGATCCGTCGGAACACCATACCTAATTTCGATGGTTCCCATCAGTCAAGTATCAATTTTTGTGGGCTCACACCTATTGAACTTGAGGTCCTCAAGAGTCTATATTCCAACACCCAACTCAACCTGACAGATGCCTCGGTACACCTTATGCTAACTTTGGTGACCTCTAAGGATCGAGAGTGAAATTTAAGGAGGTTGTTGCCATGTCAAACTTTGTTACTATAATTGATCCCTTCGACATGGTGTATGTCTCCGGACAGATGCCTCGATGCAATGTTTTTGTGCCATGCTCTCAAGATCAAGAGATATTTATAACTTAATTGCTAAGGTGTTATTCAATACATTAAGTAAAATTCGATAATTTAGATCAATTGTAATATTAGAAATTCAAATAATTTGTAGAGTGGGATGAAGCTAATTGAAATAGTGAAAGATAAAAGCGATAAAGGTGGACATTGCCTCAGACAAATCGATCAAAAAATATTCAATTAAGACGATTAATCAAACAAAACAATGGTGAAAATGAACTTTGACTGTTTTTAAACATTAAATACTAAATACTAAATTTTGAGTTAGTTAATTACTCTATAACAATTACTAACATCTATCTTTTCACTACTTTTCACTACTTATCAAATTTTAATTTCATGATCCAATCATAACCTGTAAACTACATCCTGATTATCAGGAGTGTCTAAGTTTATTACCATTTTCTGTTCTAAATGATTCTTATGACACTTAAATAAATTACATTGAATTGAATTGAATTGAAACAATTTCCCCAGTCAACAACGCTCTGACATATTTAGGTCTTTTAGGCTACATGCACATAGTGACGCGTCAGCGAATTTTACTTACGCGATGACGAAGATTTGGTATTCTACGGTGACGCAATTGCATTCACAACGAGAGATTTTCAATCGCGATTTAAGTTTTTACATATTTTATCGTCCCGAGGAACGATTCGAGAATATCTCTTCGAATCAGATATTTTTTAAAACGATACAAGATGGTGAGTTGCAAAAAAGCTCAAATGGAAGAATGGAGTATGACTCCTGCGAATCTTCTCCACCTTACTTAACAAAGAACCTGCCGACCCCTCTCTCTGCTTCTCTGCTTTGCTCCTTTATTTTGCAGTAGCTTATATCTAATCAAAACACATGTTTTGTGACGATGTGCCATTCTGTAATGCTAAGAGAAGATGAATTGAGAAAAGAAACCAAATCGAAGTATGGAGTATGGCCCCTGGGATCTATTCCACCTGAATCAACAGAGAAACTGCCGACTCCTTTCTTTGCTTCTCTCCTTTGTTCTATTGCTTTGCATTATACCATCTGCGTTTTAAGTGGTCTTCACTTTTTGAATTTAATTGAGACAAAAAGAGAGGACTGCTTAAGAAGCAGGTGTACTCATTTCTTATTTCAATCGTAATCGTAGCTTATGTTATGTAAAAGTAAGCGCGATTGAGTCTACGATTGCACATTCTTCTTTGTATCCACGATTCAAAATTATCGTCGTCGTGTTTGTAAAATTCGCTGTCGCGACTCTATGCTAATGCAAATTGTTTCGGTTGTAGTGAAACCATACTACAGTGAAACAGTTTCGTCTTCATTATACGTGGACCCAAGAGTTCTAATTTAATTCAAACAACAGGCTTATTAACTCAACTATTCTTATTTACACCATCAATCATTCCATTTTGGGATGATTTTTTTCGGCGACATTCTTAGTATGAAAATCACTTTCGGCGTCAATAAGCCAATAAGCTCCACTGTACAAACAATAAGTTATTGTGAACATTTATATTTTCACTCCAATTGTTGCAAATGTAATGTATTGGTACAAAACTGAGTGCGGCTAATCTGAAGGTTGTTAGGGTTGGCCTTTTTGCTAAACTAAATTACCCTACAAAATTAGTAGTGTATTATATGCGAGTGCGACACAAGAGCGAGGTTTTAGGGTAAACGTCACATATTATACTATGGAAGCAGTAAATCAAGTTCATTTGCAAAACCTGACGACAATATACAGAGTGAGTAAATAAGGGCTACCTAGAGATCCTCACTCCACCGCACCTTTCTCTGTGTCACTCACCATAAATCGGCGACAGAATTTTGCTTATTTCATAACTAAATCTAGGAGCAACTACTTAATGGATCATTTGTTAAAAGTGACTACCGTCCATGTCTAGACAATGATTAATTCGTTCATAAAAACCACGCCGGACATTTTGTAGCATTTGCGGGTTTTCATTTACGGTGGCAACAAAAGTTTCAATTCTATCCTTGAGCTGCTCTATGTTTACTGGGCGAGGTGAGTTGAAAACAATGCTTTTCAAATAACCCCAAACGAAATAATCCAATGGGTTGCTCCCTTTTTGATAAAACAACTTTCGACTAAATGATCCTTTGTTTTGAATGTAACAACATGTGATTTTATAAAATAAACAAAATTCTGACGCCGATTTTTGGTGGCTGACACAGAGAAAGGTCCGGTGGAGTGAGGATCTCTAGGTAGCCCTTATTTACTCACTCTGTATAACTTATTTCAATCAGAGAAGTTATTAGAACCGTTAAAAGGAATGAGATGAGATGGATGACACAGATTATTTCGGGGCATATTGGCGTGCTATTTGGTTACTAGAGTTCACATTTCGCCGATTCTCGCCCAAATGATCAACTTTCGCTAAGCCAATCCGCTATCAGTTGTCACTCTTTGTTTCAAGTAATTTTGGATAGAGTAAGGTTACTCCGGTGAATACTTGACGGTTTACAAGTGTAAACCTATTGTCTTTAAAAAAATTTTTATCGATCTGTCTGGATCTCTTTGACATCTAGAAATATTTAATTGTGAATTGTGGGAAAATTTTTTTTTGTTAGTTGTCAGATAGTTGCCAAGTTACCAACTCTAAAAACTTCGGCAGAAATGAGCATGTTAAGCGCATACATACATTTTAATTGGATTCACTAAAATTGAACTCTATTATTTTGAAGAAACTGATAACACGATTAAGTGTAACATGCTGAAAAAAAATTTTGCTTTTGGATTTCATTTATCTTCGGAGAATAATTTTCCTCTATTTCAAGTAATTTTGAGTAGAGTGTAGTTGTGTGAATATTTCTTGACTGATTTTTCTGAAGTTATATTTCGTTAAACGATTGATTTTATCTTTCTCAACATCAATTAGTTACATCCTGCTGAACAATTTTATTTGAATTTGGTACATTATTATTAATTTACCTTATCGAATTTTACATTTTATTCAATAATACCTAGTCGATAACCTTGGTAATTAATAGAGACGCCGCGAATACTAATATTCGAGTAAAGGCAAATATCGAAGCTTCGACTTCGCGCTTCCTTCGAATATCGAATACTTCAACGTATACTTCGTCGAATAATTGTGAATTTAGTGTAGTATATGGATTCCGCGTTTTACTTGAAATATAATTTTTGCCTAAAAACTCTTTTTTTGCCAGATGGAATGGTTTTTACAGTATTTGATGCAGACCCTTTATATAAAACGATAAAATTCATGTTAAATAAGAGTGTATTCTTAAAAATTGGTGATTTAAACTTTATGAAACTTTTCCTACCTGTACTGGGCTGTGTTCAATACTATTCACCTCGTTACTTTCGCTTTCAGACATGATAATACTAAAACATTTTACTATTTGACGAAATTTTCGCGCCAAAACTCGAATATCAAAGCTTCGACTCGAACCCAATTTCAAATTATTCGAATGCTCGAATATTCACGGCATACNCTTGAAATATAATTTTTGCCTAAAAACTCTTTTTTTGCCAGATGGAATGGTTTTTACAGTATTTGATGCAGACCTTTTATATAAAACGATAAAATTCATGTTAAATAAGAGTGTATTCTTAAAAATTGGTGATTTAAATTTTATGAAACTTTTCCTACCTGTACTGGGTTGTGTTCAATACTATTCACCTCGTTACTTTCGCTTTCAGACATGATAATACTAAAACATTTTACTATTTGACGAAATTTTCGCGCAAAAACTCGAATATCAAAGCTTCGACTCGAACCCAATTTCAAATTATTCGAATGCTCGAATATTCACGGCATACNAAATTTTCGCGCCAAAACTCGAATATCAAAGCTTCGACTCGAACCCAATTTCAAATTATTCGAATGCTCGAATATTCACGGCATACCTACTAATTAAGTTGAAAATATCCCTTGCTTACTGGAAAAGTGACTATTCTCAACCAGAGTTCGAAATAATCGGATTTTTATAATAAAATTTAAAAAAAATTCGATTTTTTGGATTTAAATCCAATTTTTTGAATTTTTTAGATTTTTATATTTTAATTGTCAAAAATCAAAAATATGAAATCTGAAAGGGCATTGAAAAAAAACATTTTTTTTAAACTTTGCAGATTACGAATTTCTCTGAAAAAACTTCTTCAAAATTTACAAGTATTAAAGTACTTTACTTCACCAAAAACGAAATTGAAGCTAGGAATCTGAATTTGGATGCAGTGTTAGTGCTTAAATTTATCNTACTTTACTTCACCAAAAACGAAATTGAAGCTAGGAATCTGAATTTGGATGCAGTGTTAGTGCTTAAATTTATCCTCAAGTTTGTCTAAGTGGGTAAAAAATAAAAATCCAAAAAGCATTGATTTTTATTCTTGGATTTAAATCGGATNTTCAAGTTTGTCTAAGTGGGTAAAAAATAAAAATCCAAAAAGCATTGATTTTTATTCTTGGATTTAAATCGGATCTAAATCAGATTTAAATCAGGATTTAAATCCGACTTCGAACCCTGTTCTCAACTGACTAAAAATTATTCTTTCTCCGCTCATGTTTTACTTTCTTCAATATTTTCTCAATTTCTNAAAAATTATTCTTTCTCCGCTCATGTTTTACTTTCTTCAATATTTTCTCAATTTCTAATGAATCGTAAAGAAACAAAAATTTTATTTCTAATTTGTACAGATATGGTTGACTTACTGTACAAATTTCATGGAATTTAAACACTTTGTACTGTTTATTCACAAAAGAAGTAATTAACTTTACAAAGTGAGTACTTTACGACTGAACAGGGCAGGGCTACCCACACTATCCTACTATCACTCAATCATCTCTTTGATTTCAAGTTTTATCAAGTGGAATAATAAGTTACACATTGTGGCTAACTCGCTGTAAAATAATGTAAATAAAATGAATTCAATTTAATAAAGGTTTACATATAAACTCACGCAAACGCAGACTCCTTATTTACGTAGACGCGGAAGAACTAGAGAACTTTAAGGATGAGTCAGTCGTAAAAAACTAAAGCAAACAACTTTTGTCAAAAGGATGCCATCGTTGTTTAATAGTACTATAAATTGATCCTAAATTATACGCAACTCTCGTAAATTGTATGGAATCAAAAAAAAAAAAATTTTTTAATTTAATTTGACGTCATTTTTTCTCTATCTGAATTTTCAATAAATTATACAAAAACTTGCAAAGAAACTCTTACGTGTTCCGTTTACGCCTGACGGACGAATTTTGCTGTCGTAAATCCCAACTCCAAGGATTTTGTCTAAGACTTCTTTTTCAATTTCACGACTGTTCTTATCACTGGAAATAATTTTCACAAATCAACAATTCCACACTTTTTTTCTACTACAAAATTACTTACTGTGGGGATACAACCGTTGAAGTCAGGAAAATTACAAAGCAAAAAATTACGAAATTTTTCCAAACCCATTCAAAATCAGTTGATGACTTTGAGCTTATTCGTATTTTAATTACTGAATTCCGAATTAGAGATTTATTAGAAGAAACTTGAGAATCCTTAGACATACTTGCTACGAGGATATCAAGAAGTAGAAGTAAAGTGAAGGTGACAGAGTCCTGTTCAATCAAAACCAAGAAACGAGACAGGTGTGGACGGAAGTTTTGAAGTGGGTGTTCGATGAAAGGAGTTTTGTTTATTGGTTGATTAGGAGTAGAAACGGATNATTTTAATTACTGAATTCCGAATTAGAGATTTATTAGAAGAAACTTGAGAATCCTTAGACATACTTGCTACGAGCATATCAAGAAGTAGAAGTAAAGTGAAGGTGACAGAGTCCTGTTCAATCAAAACCAAGAAACGAGACAGGTCTGGACGGAAGTTTTGAAGTGGGTGTTCGATGAAAGGAGTTTTGTTTATTGGTTGATTAGGAGTAGAAACGGATCACTTTCACTCACTAACTTCAATCTGGACTTTCTCTCTGGAGAGAAAACACAATGCGCTAGAAACTGAGAGTGGTCTTCCGTTCTCTGGTTGGACAATTTCAGTCCAATACTTTCTCTTCTTTATCCTGATTTCTACTGGGATGTAGTGCTTATGCGTACCAGAAGAACTCTCTAACCCATGGAAACTAACTTCGACTCTCACACTTTTATCAGAGAAGAGAAAGGCAATGAAAGTTTTTCTTCCACTTTCACTTCTGTTTTTCTAGCTTTTATTCCTTTGCTCATGCGTCGTCTGTTTTTGACAGATTTGTAGAATTGATCTCCCTTCCCAACAGCCTCCCTTTATCTCTTGAGACTCTTGAGATTACAGTAGAATATCAGTTTTCAAATGTACGAAAATGAAATTCCATAATACAAAGAAACCGTGGACAGAGTTGAATATGAGATACGATAAGAATGGGTGCGGAGACGATAATGATACAGTTGATTATCCAGGTTAATAATTTGTTGATGAGCCACAAAACAAAATTCGCACTTTAGTTTGACAGAGGTGTCACTTACTTAACCAGGAGATAATAAGATTTAGTGATTGGATGACCAAAATAAATGTGGGTGGGTTCGTTTGCATTCTTTTCTAAATTCTTGGTGTTATAGCTAATAAAACAAGAAAAATATTTGATCTACTAATAGTATTTGGTCATACTAGTAGCTTCGTTTCTGTATTAGCTTGGAATTTGATTATTACAGTGGAGGATTTTTTCAGTGAATTTGGGTTTATTGAAGAACCGGGTATAGTGAAACGAAGTCTACAAACTACAACCCGAGCAACGAGATAAGATTTTATATATTAAAATATTTGATTTAATGAAATCCGCTATAGTGAAAGTCGAACTTTCATAAGTGAAAAGAAGATTTATAGTGAAAGAAAAAGTTAGAATATACAGGAATTTTCTTTAGTTATATTTCAGTATATACACGGAGTTACTTTAATAACACAAATTACTTTCTCCATTCAAACTTCAAAAAATCCCAACGAGACTGAGAAGTTTAAAAGTATGTGCCGGTGGGAGACTAGAAACTAAGTCTATACACTTATAATGTACTTAGCAAATTAAAAAAAATATATTTTTATTTTTACAAAATTATTTTTTTGAAATACAGTGAAAAATGCTTATAAGAGACAATTGTTGCACGGAGAATTCTGGTCTTATAGCCGTCATGATCTTATAAAGGATATAAGACCAAATTGGTCTTATATAAAAGCTATGACGTTTTTGAATAGAATAAGCGTATATTTAACTATTCAACGGGAACTTAAGTAATTAAATGAATAAGCAATATGTTGGAGTAAGTTTGTGGCATACCATTTCAACTGAAGTTGTAACTATGGCTTGAACTCTAATGCAAATTTGTTTTTCCAAAATTGCCTTTGTAATGGCGGTAATATATGAAAGTGAAGTTCAGGTGCATTATTGCAATTGTTAACCAAATTATAAGAGAATAATAACTTTAATGGCAGAGTGATTCGAACTTTTTTAAACTAAGCTCTCCTTTATTTCTTTCTTTGGGAACATTTGAGGTAACCTTAAATCTTAAGTTCAGGAATTAGGAAACAAATTTAGAAGAATGTTTTAGAGGCGGATGAGTTTTAGTATCAGATTGACACTTTCAATGAGCGGTCATCGAAATATTTCATTACAAAGTGGGAAATACATTGTTGCCAGTATAGAGATACAAATTCAAAAATCTACATAGAATTTTTGATTGTTAAATTTGTATCTCTATTGTTGGCTAAGCTGAACAATTCGAAGCATTTAGGCATAAATATTTGAACTAACCTACATACTAGACTTACGGGATTTAAATCCATGGTAGACGATTTATAATCTACGGTACGTACTATGGATTTCAATTCATTGTTGGCGATTTATAATTTATGGTGATGACGTCGTACCATAGATTATAATCCAAAACCATGTATTATAATATTAAGGTATTTCTGCACAATTGCGTTAGTGACTCCTGACCTCTGCAAAATGTTTTAAATGAAACTTTGAGCATTTGTCTTTAACTTTGTCTTTGCAGAATTGAAATAAACCCTTTCGTTCTCGAGATAATGGAGTTTAAAAAAAATCCTTTTTTCTCCATAAAAAATATAATTCTGAGACACAACAGCAAAGAATAAGCTTATCAGAAGTACATTCGAAAACAGTTGATTTTCAATAATGATAACTTTTGACTCTTTAATCCTAGAGACCTGATTTATTACACGTGTTTCCCTACTTTTCATGTTCTTTCATAAAATCAAAAGATTTGACGAGAGAAAAATTTAGTTAATGAGATACGTTGGACATAATTATAAACAGTTATTTTCTCCAGCAAACCGCACGGGCCAAAAGTAACATCCATCATGTGTATAATTATATATAATTTATAATTCAGCTTCTGCTTCAAAAATAAATTATTAAAATGCTGTTCTTATAAACGTTTTGCATTTAAATGTTATTCATTACCGGGAGCGGAATTCAAAAATTTATTAATTTAATGAAATAAATGCATTAGTACATACCATCAATCCCAGACATATTCATTTGAAGTAATTACCGCTTTGCTAATATCGTATTACCGGGAGCGGAATTGCAACCCTCCAAAAGTTTCTACTTTGATACAGAGCGCTCAGTAAACACCTCGCAAGTCATACGTGGTTGTTTCTTTCATTGACCCTAAAGGGCAAATGAATTAATCGCAGAACCGAAGTATTTGTACGTAGATTAAATGTGTTCCTGTGCTTTAAAAATTTTAAACATTATAAACAAAAACAAATTAAAAATCGTGAAAAATATTTGTTTGCGTTTCAGAATCGAGCGGTGTGATTTCAACATAAGTTTAATTTTTTATTAATCTTCAATTGTGTTTACATTTAATTTGTATCATCGATTAGTTTTTAAAAGAAAAACTACAACGTAAAAGGCTGCATACTGGGCCATTTTTTAATCAAAATGCCTTAGCAACAAGGTAAAGCTTGTCATGTGAGAAAACCAATTAAAACTTCTAAGATCGGCAATCTCCCTCATTGTCGAAACCGCATATTTCAAATTACAAAGTTTAATTCACCTCAGGTTAGACTAAATTTTGAATAGAGTATCGCTTGACTCTGACTCATCAGTCGACTCTTGACTCACGAGTCGACTCATGAGTCATTTGGAGGTGATAGAAATTTTGTTTAAACTCTCGAAAGCACGTTCAAATGTCATGATTTGTGGGGAAATTAAAAAATTCAGATAAAAAGTTTATCGAGAAAAACTTAATTTAAAATAATTTATCAAAGACAATGTATAGGTCAACCGATTCGTGGTGTAGTATAAAAAAAATATACTCACCTAGCATCTATAAAATTGGACTCGTTAACTTGAAGATCACGAGTTTATTTTTATAGATTACGAGTTGAGCCTTCGAAACTAAATAGAGTTTGTTTGATGTTTGCGGATATCTGCAGGTAAACAAGAGATTCAACTAATTTAAATATTCCAATTAAGAAAATAATAAAAATATTTGAGGCTGATACATGGGAGTGAAGCGGTTTTTGTGTCCAATGAACAAATTCAGAATCATGTGTTAGTGATTTACGATGATACATCGGTTTATTTGCATTAATTTGCATTTCCTTTTTTCCCAGCTGAATTAATTCCAAATTTCCCCATATTGGCCCATAGTGGGCTGCGGTATTTGCTAAAATTTCATTTTATAAGTGTGGCAAAATCAAGTTCCGCTTTTTGGTCTTTATAAACATTTAACGGTTGGCGTCAATGATATTGATGTTTGAATAAAAAAAAAGTTATATTTGAAATAATTTTTGATTATCCATAGTCAAAATCCCTAACATGAATGCACCATTAGTGAAAGAGTTTTTCACTCCAGAAACGCTGCTCTCAAGCTCGCTATTTAGGAAATAACCAGTGTTTGCCCATCATCCGGATTCTTCAGCCTTTATCACAAGATTAGGTGTAAATGTTAACATTGCTGATGTTTCCTCTTTAGGTTTTGGCGTTTATCCGTTATTTTTATAAGCAAACAGTTGCTTGCGTTTTTATTTGGATGTCGTGTACTTTCAGCATTTTCTGGATTTTGCACTTTAGCCTTTGGCCTTCTGGATTCCCAAGTACTTTAGCCTTTTCTTCAAAAGGACAAGATTTGGGCCTTTTGCAAATTTTTTAATATTTGAAAATTTGCATGCAGGATCATGTGCGAATTATTGTGATGCAAAATTTGGTAAGAAAAGCAAATTTTGCATTTTTCCTTTTCACCGCGTTCATAGTCAGAAGTAGGGATCGATCGACGCCGATTTTGAAATCGGCACATTGGCCATTTTAAACTAAATCTGCATCGGCCATTTTAGACCGATTTTCTTTCCCACATTTTGTTTTAGTTTTAGAGAAACGGAACCTAAATATAGTAATAGAAAATTTAATTTAACGTGACCTTTCAATTAATTTTGGAATTCAAGTAACTTTCTACAGTTCAAAATTAAAGTTTAATTTAGGAAGGTTATGATAAAATACGAATTATTCGGCTATGTCTGGATTCAGACGACTTCTAGACCACCTAACAACCTAACAATCGGTCTTCGATTAAAGATTCGTTCACTATGAAGGGCATTGGACAGTAGGAAGGGCGGTGAGCGGTAGGGACGGCTGAAAGCGGTAGGGTGGGGAGGGGTTGATTTCGAAACAATTTTGTGAAACAGATAGTGGTTTTAGCTTAATGTCACCTTCGAGGGAGCCAAAAAATCGGTTGACATTAGGCGGAGTTGACAAAAGCCGATAATGGCAACTGACTAATACTTCATAGATTAGGTGACATAAACCGAAGTTTCTGGTTTTAGATGCGCATTTTATGATGCGATACCTTTTTCGATTTATTTTACAGCTTTTGAAATTATTACCTGAATTTGGAATACTCTAAAAGCAAATTACTTCTTAAAGTAATCGGCAAGTTTTTTTGCAATATGCCAGAAAAATGGCTTTGAGATATTANCGCAACATATCGGTACTTGTTTGCAAAATTCTTCACTTTTGCTTATCATTAAAACTTTAAATTTCTCAATTCTAACCATGTGCCCATCTAAAGTTGGCATACTCGCGGTTTGAATAAACCCGCGACTGCGGCTGAGTCTTTAAAAAAGTAAACTTTCATGATCGAGAATCGCATAAGTAGAATACAACAAATAGGTTAATGAAACAGTTCCCCCAAGGGTCTCTGACCGCACCATTTAAACAAACACGAGTATATTCTGGGCATGAGAACCGAAAGTTGCCATTAAAGTGTGGTTATGTGCGGTAAATTTTCTTCAAATGGGATGACAATAGGCGGAGGTTGACAATAGGAGGTGTAACAATAGGCAGAGTGTTTAGTACATGAGAGCATGGAGTTTAGCCGGGGGAAAGCCAACAGGGTGACAATAAGCGAAGTGTGACATAAAAGGGTAGTGACATTAAGCTGAAACCACTGTATTACGAAACAGGCAACATTGTAAAATTTTTATTCGGGATAGATATTTTGCCATAGACATGGTCACAGCTAGGCGTTTTGAGTTCTCCATACATCGGGTACGGTAAACGTACGCCATACCCGTAAGTACCTTTACTTGTATGGGTATAAAGAATGAGCGGATGTTATTTTTTCGATAAGGTACGGATATGGTATAATACGGCGAGGAAAAGTTACGGGTACTGATATGAGCAGCTGTAATTTTCACGTGAAAATACGGGTACGAAGCCCAGGTGTACGCCATACCTGGGTGGTACATTTACGCGTACGGGTATGTACAGAGGCTAAATTTTTAGGAAGAGAAGCGGGTACGCGTAGGAGCAGACCCTTAATTTTTCACAATGTACGGCTACGGAAGAGGCTATGTATGAGTGCGGTATGAGCGGGTCAGTTTTTTTAACAAGGTACGGTACGCGTGTTTGCAGTACGTCAAAACGCCTACCTGTGCATGTAGTCCACTATTACAAATTATGGGAATGTTGATTGCAATGCCAATTCAACTTTTCAGTCACTTGCAGCATAGAAATACCATATCTTGGGTGGTGAAACCTTTGTTATACCAGAGTTAGCGATTTTTGAACATAATGGTGGTTTCTCAAATTTTTAAAACTGGAATTTGATACCGTGTGGTCAGATTCGACATAGTTTTTTTTCTCTCAATCACCAAGATATGCGCACTTCTCATTACATCATTGTCACCCGAAATAGATGGGCGAACACCTGCATCCTGTAAAAATAAATTTACAAAGAAAACAACTTTTATGACAAATTTAGACTTTTAGTAGTCATTTTACTTAAACTCTATCGACTACCGACAATATAGTAGTTTTCATGTCATGATGTTGTCATGAATTTTCAATTCTAAAAAATCCAGTCTTCCTTTTATTTGCCGTGTCTAATTTTTCATCTGCTTTGGTTACAATGTACCGTACATTGACATTGCCGTAAGGAATTGAAGTTCGTATCGAAGGACCGGTTGAAATCGTCCATAGAGGGGGAGGTGGGGCGTAGCAAAGGCTAGAATCGACCAAATGGGTGCAGTCAAAATTTCTAAGTATTTTAAAAATGAATTCCCTGTCTTCAAAACTTTCTAAGTGTTTTTAGGTTTTATGTTACCTCATAAGCCACAAATTGACCTCCATCAAAGTTGTTGGAGTTGATGAGGGGAGTAATGCTTGCGTCAAATATTTTTCTCTACGGTCATCCGTTTAGGTCATAGGGCATAGGTGAAGGTGAACACCCAGTTTCCGCATGACCGATAGATTATGTGATCCTAACTGGATAACCACAGAGAATAATGCAGGAGGGAAAATTTATTCCACTCACCATTTCCAACAGCTTCCCTAGAGGTCATTTTGTGGTTTATGAGGGAACAAAACCTAAAAAAACTTAGAAAATTTTGAAAACAGGGAATTCTTTTTTNCCTAGAGGTCATTTTGTGGTTTATGAGGGAACAAAACCTAAAAAAACTTAGAAAATTTTGAAAACAGGGAATTCTTTTTTTAAATAACTTAGAAATTTTGACTGCACCCATTTGGTCGAATCCAGCCTTTGCTACGCCCCACTTCCCCCTCTATGGAAGATTTCAACCGGTCCTTCCATACGAAGTTTAATTCCTTACGGCAATGTCAATGTACATGAAAACTACTATATTGTCGGTAGTCGATAGAGTTTAAGTAAAATGACTACTAAAAGTCTAAATTTGTCATAAAAGTTGTTTTCTTTGTAAATTTATTTTTACAGGATGCAGGTGTTCGCCCATCTATTTCGGGTGACAATGATGTAATGAGATGTGCACATATCTTGGTGATTGAGAGAAAAAAAAACTATGTCGAATCTGACCATACGGTATAAAATGTGTTGATTGTATGGAAATGTTTCCGTGCTCGGGGTAAGAGTCATGTTAAGTTTTTACTAACGCAATTTTCGGTAGAGAATAATGACTCAAATGTAAGTTTAACTCCATACAGTCTACGAGAATTTGGTACCATGACTTCCTGTGAGCTGGGGAATGCTTTCAACCCCTGTTTCTCGCCCCTTTTAGAGTCGGAATGCTGGGATTTATATCCAACCCGAGAAAAGTGGTTGCCATTCTTTGTTTTTGGTTAGCTCGCAAGGCGATGTATCGAACAATTTGTTCCACTTATAATATAATTGGTTTTAATTATTGTTGCCTCTGCGCGGATTAAATTTGATTCGGCTGATGCACCGACGCAGCAGACTACTAAACCGTCCCAGCCGTTGCATCGGCCGATTTTTTCTACCCAGAAACCTGTTTTTTAATTTATTATCGGATATAGGATATCCGGTATGATATTAGAAACAGACATATAGCGTTTTTGCCGAATATCCGACATAATAAAAGAATCAGTAGGAATTATATGTGCTTAGTAGATGTTGACATGTGCATTAAGCAAAGTACGTGCACACTGAACGTTTACATGTTCATCCGACGATTGTATGCGCACTGCCTTCCAACATCCTTATTGCCCACAGTTCGCCTTACCGCACAATGCCCTGCCTGCAGCTCACCTCTCTTCCTACTGCGCCGTCCATACCGCCAAACCACTCAACCCGCACTCTCTGCTGCCCAACTACTCTCCGTACTATCACCACCCAATCGCTCTCTTTACCTCCCTCTCTAACCCCCAGCCGGCTTCCCTGCCGCCCACCTTCCTCCCTACCTTTTATGCATCACAACACTCGTTTACAACTGTTTATTTATTAAGCTTACTCTCTTTTGTGCAACTGGGTTACTACTTGATTCATTACAATAGCATAGTAAAAATTCTTAATTTTATATAAAATCTCAACAACTTCTATCTTTATTAAGTATTAATAAATGAGGTTAGTTGCATTTTTAAAGCCTCATTTCTAGTGTTATGAAGACAAAATTATTTTTGGAAATAAAGTTTTTTTTTTAATAATATTGAACGGTCCATATTATATATATGTACTTTTCTATTTAGTTTTTAGAATTCATGACATCAATTGACAAGTATTGATTCGTGGACTACGTAGGGCCGTCCTGTTTGAGTAGGTAGGCAGACCAATATGCTAGGTTAAAGAGAGCAAAAATGAGAGGGAAGATGATCCTTGAAATGACATCGATCCTTTTTGATCTTGAAGGGAACTTTGACAACCAAGTTTTGCAACATCCTGCTCCCTTATGCCCTGTTAGCTTGATTTCACAATGTCTTTCTCTTGTTTTCTCCAGAGCTATCCCCAAAAGTCCTCCTTTACGCCCAAGGGTACCGTCCTGTCGGTTAAAGTAACAAAGTCATCGAATTTGAAAAACATACTCAGAACTCAATAATATAATTACGGTGACCTCGCTTATTATTATGTTGGGTGTAATGAAACCATGGTTATAATGAACGTGAAATGTCGGTCACCGCCTGCAGACAGGCACGTTAGCAACCTCGGTCATAATGAACTCGGTAAAATAAACAATCGCGTGTAATAAACAATAATAAACAATAAACAATCTAACCTAATCACTTCACCATCGTCAGAGGTGTTCTAAGAACCTCTTACGTTGAAAAAGGCAAGTCAATTTAATAAAATACGTTGTGAATGAATGAAGAATTGAAACTTTGAATCATTGAACCAACCAACTGCGAACTGCTATTATTTCGTGGTACAGCAAACAAAATAAGATAATTGGCCAGACTTTAATTTTCCATTATTATTCATCCCAACTTTTCTAAATCGGAAGTAAATACTAGATATCAGTGTACAATGTTGAAGGCAATCTACACTGCTTTTCGATGTCTTTTTTTGCTCAAGTAAATTCTTGGTTTATAAGGGTAGTAGGGTTAGCATACGCAAGAAAAAGGAAACAATTGAACCCAGGAAAGTAAAAAACATAGGATGTTATGAACATAACTTTGAATTTAATATTTGTCCATTATTCGGCTATAATGAACATCTGCTGTTATGAACCGAGTTTCATAGACCCTCAAAATTGTTTTAGCCTATTTCCATTGTTATATGGTTGCGCTCAGGGTCCATTGCTAGCCGAAATTCTAATTTTTCCATCCAAATTTGTGAAGTTTAGTTTCTAACCCAGAAAAATATATAATACCATGATTCGGGTATTTCCAAACAGAATAACTTTCCGAAATTCCTGACCAATTTGCCATTTGTTATTTTTTCCATCTAAATTGGTCAAATTTACTTTGCAACGCGTAATTTTGACAATCAAAGAAACGGTCCAGGTATTTTTCAAATTTACAAATTTTTCGAAAATTTTGCCTAAATTTAACACCCAATCCTTTTTTTTTTTCTATACGAAAAGATCAAAAATGAATTTGTCTTATTTCACTGAAGGTCTTAGCTATTATTCTGAGCTTCTACTTTAGCTTTACTTTCACTCTCGCAACCTCACTTATTAACCGTTAGGATTTCGGCTAATAATGGATCGCGATTGTGCTTACAATTCTCTTGGGATTTTTTAGAGTATCGGAAGTGGCAGCTACCACCAAAGCAGCTTCTAGAGCTGCTCCTTGTTCTAATTCCCACTGGCGTCGTCGCTTTTTGAGCGCTTCACGGTGCTGGTCAGAGCGAGAGGCATAGTTAACGAGAGCAAACTCCATGAGTGCTCCGAACANTTTTTTAGAGTATCGGAAGTGGCAGCTACCACCAAAGCAGCTTCTAGAGCTGCTCCTTGTTCTAATTCCCACTGCCGTCGTCGCTTTTTGAGCGCTTCACGGTGTTGGTCAGAACGAGAGGCGTAGTTAACGAGAGCAAACTCCATGAGTGCTCCGAACACGAACATGAGACAAACTCCTGTCCAGACGTCCAATGNATAGTTAACGAGAGCAAACTCCATGAGTGCTCCGAACACGAACATGAGACAAACTCCTGTCCAGACGTCCAATGCCTTCATATAGGAAACTGGTGGGAGTTTCTGATTAATTGATGAAGTCTGTGTGGCCATTGTGAGGAGAGTAAGGACACCGAGACTAACTCTGGCTGGAACGGCACTCTGGTCCAACCAAAATGAGACCCAGGAGACAATCACGAGCATGCAACAGGGGATGTATATTTGCAACAGATAATACGAAAACTGTCTCTTGAATAATAAATCCACACGGAGACAACTGTAGATTCCTGGAAATAAGAGAAAGGTGGGGCTAAGTCTTATTGCAAGTATTATTCAAAGTCACACCTGATTGGATAGTTNTCCTGGAAATAAGAGAAAGGTGGGGCTAAGTCTTATTGCAAGTATTATTCAAAGTCACACCTGATTGGATAGTTAAGTGTTTTTGCAAACCCCACCGTTGTTCTTTTTATGTCTCTTATGGCATAATTTTGAGCGACTGAAACTGATCTAAATTCATGACTCATCCATCATCAAGCCATAAAACCATAGCCATTTATCTACCCGTAGACTAAATCTAAAAATCTTACATGAAGCAGCTTATACCTGAAGCATTAATGTTCATACAACTATTTGGGATAACCTACAGAGGTATTCGAAATATTGTACTGTGAGAACATAAAGTAAGTTGTAATGATAAACTGAAGTAAAATTTTGAGACTTTAGATATTGTTATATCACTTAAAACCCCATCTTGATGGAAGTTTGCCGCACGCATTTTCAAACCGGAAGTTCCTGAAAGAAATTTTTTTTGCAATCTGTCGACAATTTAGGAGTTTGTTCTACTGTCTTTGGCCTATATGTTTGACTAAACATTGAATGAATAAGTTCAGATGGTTGTTGGTGAATAAAATAATTAAAAAAAAAATCAAAATTCTCATGTTAAAAATTTGATAATCATCTGTATGGAAGATCATCGCACAGGATACCCAGTCCTCATCTCGATGGAAGTTTGTCGCACGCTCATGTATGAGATAGTGGGATATACTTCCATCAAGATGGGACGTAGTATGGAATTGCGTGCGATGACTAGCCATCATGATTGGACCTTATCGACCAAATAGCTACAGGGGTTTCAAGGGATATATCTTATTCGAACATTCTCATTTTCTGATGCGTTCTGAAATTTCAAATCGTATTCATTATCTAACCCTAATTTCTAAACTCACTTTTCCGGTTTGTGTGGATCCGGACAGACGGACGAATGAGACGAACACAATACTCTTCTAACTATTACTAATCTGAGGTTTATAACATTGAAATCATGGGGGTTGACACCTGTTTCTTATATTCATTAGTTACAAAACCTTACTTTCGGAAGCCAAGAGCAAAAATTCCGTTTCGGTTAATTATTTTAGTAGACAGCATGAGTAGCTGTTAGTAGGAAAATAATTTTGGCGATTTCGCTCCCTGAACGTATTAAAAAAGTAGGTTAAATCCAATTACCAGTGTTAGTGTGGCTGTCACAGTAGTCTGTAGTAAACTGCTCGAGCGCAAATTTTGGCAAATGGAGATCACTAGTCACCTGAACTGGCCCCTCATCCTTCCATTGAAATATCAAATCATCAGTCGTCCAACCATCTAAAAACGAAAAACTATCTAAGGCTAAATGCACATATTTTTTAATATTCCCGAGCCATACATCGGATTTTACAAACACGATTGACGCAAAAGCTTTCACAAACTTTGCAAGAATAATTTATTCCATCGCTATATGATTTTTAAGATATTTGACGTCCCTAGAAGGACGATTCACGGTTATACAAGGTGAACCGTAATGTGATTACGCTATTTGAAATTGAATAACTTTTATAATCTCATCAAAACAATTTTTTTGTAAAAAANTATTTGAAATTGAATAACTTTTATAATCTCATCAAAACAATTTTTTTGTAAAAAAAAAATCCTTTTGTTATAGTGTAATGTGAAGTGGAGAGAAAAAACCAAAAGTCGATGGCTTGACCCATGGCTTGACCCATGCGCATCTATTATACTTAGGTACTCCACTTCACTCATCAGAGAAGCTGCCGAATCCCTNGATTTTTAAGATATTTGACGTCCCTAGAAGGACGATTCACGGTTATACAAGGTGAACCGTAATGTGATTACGCTTTTTGAAATTGAATAACTTTTATAATCTCATCAAAACAATTTTTTTGTAAAAAAAAATCCTTTTGTTATAGTGTAATGTGAAGTGGAGAGAAAAAACCAAAAGTCGAGAAACATGGCTTGACCCATGCGCATCTATTATACTTAGGTACTCCACTTCACTCATCAGAGAAGCTGCCGAATCCCTGNCATGGCTTGACCCATGCGCATCTATTATACTTAGGTACTCCACTTCACTCATCAGAGAAGCTGCCGAATCCCTGAAGTTTTAGGTGTCATCATTTTGGTACAAATAAAACTGATGGTCACTTTGTATTGAAACCAACCGAATTTAATATCGTGAGTTAATTATATCAAACTAAACGACCTTAGATTATGGATTCCGTATCAAAATTTCAGTGATTTAAATAATTTAGAATATCATACCAAATGGTAAGCTATAAGTTCATTTGAAAAAGTTAGGTCAAACTATATGCGCTAAATAAGCTGTCACATGCTAAAATTGAAGCGCGAATTGGACGAACGGAGTGTTACATCAGAAATTACTTTATAAACTAAAAAAATTCTAGGCAGAAATCCAAAACCGGCCTAAAATGCTAACATTCTCCGAAGGAGAAAGGACTAATTTTTGTGACATTGGGCATTGTCCTGCATAAAGATGCCCTGACCTTGAACCGAATTGACATATTGAGGCACCAAATACATATACAAGGGACTCAGATAAGTTTTAGAATTTTGTCGTGACGTTGAAAGCGCAATTGTTATTTTTACGAAATAGCTAAAGCCATCCAGATCATCAAAGATCCTATACCTATTTTTATTTTGGCGAAATATTTATTTCTGTTTTCTTAAACGTTACTAATACGATGCGAATCCATCAGCATGATATAGATTTAATTTATTTTAATCAGTAAGGAAAACATAGTTTCATTTCTCCTCATATCGGATTTTGTCCTTAGCCAAGATCAAACGCTTGTGTCTGTGTGCCCGAGTAATGGGAGGTTTCTTGTTCCTCTTCGTCAATTAATGTTTGTGCAGGGTTAGGCTGAATTTAGCAGAAGATGGAGAAAGTATTGCTAAAAAAGCACATGCTAAAAAAATCCTCTACTCTCATCCCCAATCCCACTCCTGCCAGATAATTGCGCGGCAAAACTTTGTATACTTTAACGGAAACTCATCGATTCAAAGAATTTTTATTCGATTGACTGCTAACACTTCTCACTTTGATAGTTTAATTTTTAATCATTATTTTAAGAATTATTTGATAATTCCGTGTAATTTTACTTCACTTGAACAAATCAAGTGAACGCAATATCAGCAGTTAAGGAAAGTTAATTAACCAAAAATAAATTACATTATTTTCGATTACATTACTTAAGCTAATAATAATTCAANGTTAAGGAAAGTTAATTAACCAAAAATAAATTACATTATTTTCGATTACATTACTTAAGCTAATAATAATTCAATGAAGAGAATGCCATTTCGGAATTCATATTTTTTTTTGAATGGTTGTCTAGTGGATTTGAACTTAAAAATAAAAATGCTGCAAATGTCGGCAGGGTATAGCAACTCAAAAACGATACAGTTTCTAGTTTTTACTCGTAAGTTTTGAAAGGTGGATGAATTTTGATAATTGACCAACAATAAAATCCAAAAAATTTTCTCTCATATTGCATACCTCAGCAATACAAATCAAACAGCGGCAATTAAAAACTTTTATTGATTTTCTCAAATGCTGAAGTATGAAGCAGATAGAGGACATCAAGGGAGTTCATCGGTGTTCCAATTATTAAGATTCACATACCTTGAGAATCGTTTTTGCCTAAAACTTTTGAACAAACGAATGGATCAGTAGGCTTTAGGCAGTGTTTGTAGACTCTTTGTTATTCACTTTTAGGTTTAACAATCCAGCAAAAAAATTTAAGAACGAATGCTGATGTGATTTTTGATATAGCCCAATTAAATTTTTCGGATGCCGAGGTGTGAATTTTGCGATAATCCAATTAAAATTTTCGGACGCCGATGTGATTTTAGCAATAACCCAATTAAAATTGTCGGATGCTGATATGTCATTTTTTGATAACCCAATTAAATTTTTAAAATGGCAATGTGAGATTTGTCTGACAACTTAATTACATTTTTTAGAAGCAAATAAGTAATTTTTATGATAACCNCGATTTCAGATTAAATTTTTCAGATGCCGATTTCATTTTCATAATATTGTAATAAAAATTTTCAGATGCCGATATATGATTATTGAGATACTCCAATTAAATTTATCGGATACGATATGTGACTATTGTGATAGGTAAATTAAATTTTTAAGATTATGTAGATTTTATAATTTTCTTTATTATAATTCAATTTATGGCGATAGATAATGTTATAATTTATTTTCAGTTCATCACTTGTTTATCATGAATGAACTGATACAGGTTGCTGAAACATTATACAATTACATGATTTCAAGCTTTTCCTCTTTTTGCTCCTAGTTTTCAGATTTCCTAAGTAAATTACCCTTTTAATGTGTTGTTGGTGTACAACTNTTTTCCTCTTTTTGCTCCTAGTTTTCAGATTTCCTAAGTAAATTACCCTTTTAATGTGTTGTTGGTGTACAACTCTAATATTTCTGGCGCGGATCAATTTTTGGTGTATGAGCGGGAGGGAAATCCCCTTTGTATTGTCTGCTAAATTCAGCCTAACCCTGTATATAATTCCAGAACCCTCTGAACGACATGCTTTAACAAATTAAGGTTCAAATTAACCTTAATTTTTGCTAAAGTGATGGTCTGGTTGCAAAATTTTTTGACATTACTATTTTCTCCCTTGGAGAAAGTAACGATTTTCACTCGGTTTTTGGATTGGACATAATTATGAAACAGTTACTCTCTTCAACAAAAGAGCACGGGCTAAAAGTAACTTCCATATGCCTTATAATTATGAAATTTTATTTTAACTGAAATCGAATGGTTTTGTTGTCAAAAATATGAAAACGAAAAGAGAAAGAAAGGACTTTCCGATTTTTTAAGTAAAGCTTTTCATCAATACTTAAGACAACACATTTGTCTGTGTAATCACGAGCACAACTCTTCGTATTTGTAGAATTTGTTGTCGCGACTCTATGCGCATAAAGCCTTAAGAAATAGAAGTTACTACGCAAAAGATAAAAAAAGTTTTTCTTCCCCAGAAACCCCTCTGAATGAGAGTTTAAAGTGTTCAATTTGAATGTTAAGGAATTCCTTTTCTTTTTTTCCCTAGCAATATTTTTTCATTGTGTAGTGACTTTTAAGACATAATTTACAGGGTTATCCAAACTCCTCCCCTAATTTCCCCCTTCACCAACTAAAACAGGTTAAAGGATGTTATTTACACAAATGTGCAAACAGGAACAATGAGATTTAGTTCCAGCCAACTATTGTTTAATTTGAAATTTCAAAAAGAAATGTACTGGTTTACGTGAGCCAGCTATACATTACACAAGTCGATATACAGTGGAGTATGATAATGTCTGGCAGAGAAAAGAGGGTGGTTCTTTCACTTGAAGTGGAAAACGGAAAACTTTAAAATTGAAATTAAAGTTGAGCGCCGTACTTACATCTATTTCGTCTATTATATTTTCATTTTCATTCACATATAAGATTACACTTTTAATTCCACCTTTTAGATATTTAGATTGTTATCGAAGAACTGGTTATGAATAGCCAAGGAATGTTAAATTCATAACTGTAGCAGCGAATTGGGTAACCTAATAAAGTTAATACCGACAACCGTTAGTAACCCGCGCATCAAACTGGTGGAAAAGGGTTCTTTGGATAAGCGCCGCAACGAAGTGAAAGAACCACCCTCCTTTCTCTGCCAGACATTATCATACTTCACTGTATAATTTCAATTTCTACGCGCTCAATTTTTGTCTATTCACTTCTATAAACTAGTTTTTAGAGAAGGTGACTTTTAGAAGGGTAAACGAATTTGGATAACTATGTATACAGAGATTCTTTCAGAAAAATCCCGCAAACGAAAGGACGCTTCGCTTTCACTTTGCTACTGCCATCTAACTGGTTTTAATCGAAACAAAAAATTTTTTTTCGAACTAAGCAATATTATAAAAATTTTCATCGGTAAAAACTTTATTAAACTTTTTCAAGGTTTCTCTGTGAGTAATTTCAATTAGTTCGGTGAGTGGATATACCTAGGTATTGTACGCTTTTTTTTTTATATATAAATTCTCGTTATGTCATTATAATTTGAAATTCATGGTAAACGAAAGCGATGAGTCGTGATGTTAAGCGGATTGGGGCAGTACTCAAATATACGCACAAAATTTTACATTGTTACTCAACTGAAAATAAAATTATTTTTTTATTTGCTTTCTTCTGCGGGCTTTTTCTGAAACNATTTAGTTCCAGCCAACTATTGTTTAATTTGAAATTTCAAAAAGAAATGTACTGGTTTACGTGAGCCAGCTATAACATTACACAAGTCGAAGTATAATTTCAATTTCTACGCGCTCAATTTTTGTCTGTTCACTTCTATAAACTAGTTTTTAGAGAAGGTGACTTTTAGAAGGGTAAACGAATTTGGATAACTATGTATACAGAGATTCTCTCAGAAAAATCCCGCAAACGAAAGGACGCTTCGCTTTCACTTTGCTACTGCCATCTACTGGTTTTAATCGAAACAAAAAATTTTTTTTCGAACTAAGCAATATTATAAAATTTTCATCGGTAAAAACTCATTATAATTTGAAATTCATGGTAAACGAAAGCGATGAGTCGTGATGTTAAGCGGATTGGGGCAGTACTCAAATATACGCACAACATTTTACATTGTTACTCAACTGAAAATAAAATTATTTTTTTATTTGCTTTCTTCTGCGGGCTTTTTCTGAAACNAATTTTACATTGTTACTCAACTGAAAATAAAATTATTTTTTTATTTGCTTTCTTCTGCGGGCTTTTTCTGAAACTCTTTTTATTTAATCAAGCCTTGAAGATGTGGTAGGTAGGTTAAGTGTCACTTACAACTTGCCATGCGCAGCGAGCATGTTTGAGAGTCAAGAGGGTAGAGCTTCAGCACCATTGGACAAGACAGCGTCAAGGATATTCTGAGTAATAAGAGTTTATTATTTATTCTTTCAAAATATGGAAATCTTTATTTACCGGATACTGTAGAGCACTTGACCATCAGGAAAAATACGAATATAGACATTCGGTGTGATTATATTATGCAAATGACCTTGTTTCTCATTTGAAAAAAATAAGTCCGGCATCCAAACTTTTGATGAGTCAACCAGTGTCAAATACGGTATATTGTAGGCTGAAACAACAATTAACAAACAATTAATAACGCTTCTTTGAACTTTAAAATTATTTTTCAATTCTTACAGACCGTCCATAGTTAATCGAGTCAAATAAGTTTTTATGAATAATTAATTCACAGAGTGTACAAATCGAATGAAATTAACACAATACGTCAGTCAAATAGAGAAAAATAAGACTACAAAAAAGTTTTGTCATAGGATTTTTTAATGTTTAAAGAGTCAGTGTCACTGACTCTTTCAACTTTGGGAATCGACTCTCTACCCATGACTTTGACTCCTTGATTTTTGGGAGTCGACTCACTCAGAATCAGACTTAGAGATATGACTCCGGAGTCACTCAATACAAAATGAAGAAGTTTGGTTAGGACAATCTGAAATTGAAATTATTTATTTATTTAATCATGAAAATGGATGAGGAAAATAAGGCCGTTAGGTTTATTTTTGTATGTTAGATAAGGTCATGACTCCTAAGTCTAGGTGTCAACTCTCAGAGTCATTACTCTGACACCCAACCACAAAGGAGTTAGAGTCATCAAATAAGTTTTGACTGCCAAAAAACTTGATAGTCAGAATCATGAGAGTCAGAGTCATGGAGAACACTAATCAATTCTGTAGATCTTTCTCCACCCCGGTTTTGTAAAAGAAAATTACATTATAGAACTGGTTATGACATCGAGTAGGCAAAGTTTTCCTAAAGTTTTCCTAAAGTTTTGTACTTATTTTCTCCCAAAATTCTTCAACTACACTTTCAAACTTGTATATTATTGATTCCTATCACCGTTCATTTGCAAAACAAATTCTCTTTAAGTTTGGAAAATAAGTTGTTTAGCTTGTTTAGCTAAGAAATTGTTTAGCTTGAAAATCGGGGCCC
>NIPM01000131.1:438995-459205 GCA_002738285.1 Holacanthella duospinosa | reverse complement strand
GTTCGCTTGGGTTCGGGAAGTTCGGCGAACATGAATGTTTGGATATTAAATGGGGCAAGGTTCGGGATGGGTTCAGTCGGGGTTCGGCTCGAGAGAGTAAAATATTAAAGTAGAGTTGGGTTCGGATCTGTTCGATATAGTCGAGGTGCGGTTCGGGTACGGTGCGGCAAAATTTTTGTGGACTAGATTCGGGTTAGGCAGGTTCGGCAGGTTCGGCAAACCTCAAAAGCCCATGTATGAGCTAAAGTAAAATTCTAAATCTGCCTTTCATAGACCGTCTTTACAAAACTTACACTAAAAATCCCTTTCTATTTGTTTCATAATTTCAGTTGTTTATTTTCGACAAATAAATACGACAGTAATGAGTAACCATTGGTAAACATATACCATTCATAAAGAAAAAATAAGAATTCATTGATTCTGTAACTTTTATACTTCGCAAATTATTGAATTTAAACGATATAAGAATACCCAAATAACTAATTGCAAGAGAATAATATTATGCGTAATATTATTCATTATTATAAATCGACTATACACAATGTATCGAAAAAGAGCAACGCGGTTTTTATTAAGTGCGCCTCTTCGAAAGGTCATTCATAACTCCTTACGGTTTTGACATGGGCAGCTGGAAACACAGATCATGGTGTGCACATAATTGTGTAATATTCAATTACTGTCTTTGAGCCTGGGGTTTTGTGGGGTTTTAAATGAAAAATCAACTAATGTACTTCCATGTTAAATCTTAACATGGAAGGGCCGTCGCTACTGGATACTTCAACCAAACCTCACCAAATTTTATGAGTAATTTCTATTAGCCCTACTTAATAATTTTTAATGATCAAAGCTGGAATTTATATAGATGAAAAATGACACTTTTGGCCAAAAATTCTAGAAAAAAACCTGTGCTACCATAGGAACAAAAAAAAAATTTATAAAAAATTTTTTTTTTTTAAATTAATATTTTTCATGGTTTATCATCATGTTAGTCTGAGATTCTTTGCATCCTCTGCACCATCTGCTCTGTGATACACCAATTGAGCCAAAAATTTGCATTTGAATTTTTAAACTTAATACCAAGGTGCCATATTTTTTANACAAAAATAAAAATTTATAAAAAAAAATTTTTTTTTTAAATTAATATTTTTCATGGTTTATTATCATGTTAGTCTGAGATTCTTTGCATCCTCTGCACCATCTGCTCTGTGATACACCAATTGAGCCAAAAATTTGCATTTGAATTTTTAAACTTAATACCAAGGTGCCATATTTTTTAGTTTTTGAAATGTTGCCTCTTTGTATTTTTTTTAAATAAAATAAAATTTATTTTTGTCATATGAGCACTTGGACCATGTAGGGTCTTATTCGACATTTAATACTTTTATAAGTAATAACTGAACGCAACAAATAACATTTTGACGCACTATCAAACTTATTTTTATATAAAAAATTGTCTTTTTTTTTCTTCTAACCATTGGTATTACGTTACTCTGAGTTCTTATATAGTAAAAAAATTTTTTTAAACTTTATTAAAAATCAAAAACGCAAAATTTCGAAAAACTAAAAAATATGACACCTTGGTATTAATTTTAACTATTCAAATACAAATTTTTNGCACTATCAAACTTATTTTTATATAAAAAATTGTCTTTTTTTCTTCTTCTAACCATTGGTATTACGTTACTTTGAGTTCTTATATAGTAAAAAAATTTTTTTTAAACTTTATTAAAAATCAAAAACGCAAAATTTCGAAAAACTAAAAAATATGACACATTCGTATTAATTTTAACTATTCAAATACAAATTTTTGTCTCAATTGGTCCATCATAAAGGAAATGGCACAAAGTAAAGCGAAGAATCTCAGACTAACAAGATGACAAAGCATAAAAAGAAATCTTTTTTTTTTAATTTTTTTTTAATATTTTTATTTTAGAAAAATAGTTTAGCTCTAAAAATAGTTTGATGCGTACAGTGCTGCTCCCAAGAGTAGTAGGAGTTGAACAATACCCAACACAATCAAAATGTTTGTTTTTTAAATACTCTTTTTCAAAATTTAATAAAAATTGAAATAAATAAAAATTTTGAAAAACTTAAAAATATATAGCAGCTTGGAATTAGTTTTAACAATTCAAATACAACTTTTTGGCTCAATTGGTCTATCACAGAGTAAATTGCACAGAGTAATGGTTGGATTCGGGCCTTAGGTGCGCAGTGAAATTTTCTAAGTTTTTTAACATTGTGTCTTCTATCTCGAGTTTTTTCTAAGTTGTTTGACGATTTCTTTTACCTTATAACAGAAAATTTGACCTCTACAAAAGTTTTTGCAAACATAGTCACAAGCAACTTTTGTGGGGAACATTTGTGTCTGCGGTGACCTCATGAGGTCAGAGGTCAAGGTGACCTCGGAGATAATATGAGATAAAATTTGACCTCTACAAAAGTTTTTGTAAACGCAGAAAAAAATCTTTCACACAAAAGATGCTAGTGGCGATGTTTACAAAAACTTTGGTAGAGGTCAAATTTTATCTTATATTATCTCTGAGGTCACCTTGACCTCTGAGTTCATGAGGTCACCGCAAAAGAAAATTTTCCCCACAAAAGTTGCTGGTGACGATGTTTACAAAAACTTTTGTAGAGGTCAAATTTTCTGTTACAATGTATCTCACAGGTCACCTTGACCTCTGACCTCATCCGGTCACCGCAGAGTAAAATCTTCCCCACAAGAGTTGCTTGTGGCGATGTTTACAAAAACTTTTGTAGTGATCAAATTTTATCTTATCGTGTGTCTCAGAGGTCACCTTGACCTCTGACCTCATGAGGTCACCGCAGAGAAAAATGTTCCCCACAAAAGTTGTTTGTGACGATGTTTGCAAAAACTTTTGTAGAAATCAAATTTTGTGTTATAAGGTAACCGAAATCGTCAAAAAACTTACAAAAATTCGCGATAATACAATGTTAAAAAACTTAGAAAATTTCACTGCGCACCTAAGGCCCGAATCCAACCCAGAGTAATGCGAAGAATCTCAGAAACAGAACGTCATAATAAAACAAAAAATGAATACCNATTTAGAAAAAATTCGCGATAATACAATGTTAAAAAACTTAGAAAATTTCACTGCGCACCTAAGGCCCGAATCCAACCCAGAGTAATGCGAAGAATCTCAGAAACAGAACGTCATAATAAAACAAAAAATGAATACCGACTAATATTTTCTTCATTATTGTGATCAAAGTTTGACGCCCGCGGCAGCGCCAGCCGGCTCGCGAGCGCCGGCTAGTAACCCCTTACGCTATGCCATATCAAGTTTTCAATTTTAAAAATACTCGGGCCAAAAAANAGAGTAATGCGAAGAATCTCAGAAACAGAACGTCATAATAAAACAAAAAATGAATACCGACTAATATTTTCTTCATTATTGTGATCAAAGTTTGACGCCCGCGGCAGCGCCAGCCGGCTCGCGAGCGAAGCGAGCGCCGGCTAGTAACCCCTTACGCTATGCCATATCAAGTTTTCAATTTTAAAAATACTCGGGCCAAAAAATTTTTTCAGTCCCAGGTTTGTGTAACACTCGCTCTGCATTTTTATATTATGCACCCTGACTGCTTTTGTTACTCAGCCTTAAAAAACCGTACTTTAAAATAAATCACTAACTTACAAAAAACTAACAATTACCTTAATGTTGAATCGAAAGAACAGAGCTTCAGCTACAAACCCAACTTTCCATAATGATGAGATATGTTGAGATATTCGAGTTATAATTAAAACAATGAAATATTCCATGCACAACGAGGTTTAAAAAATAGAACTAGTCATCGTGCTTTTCTGAATTAATTTTTCCCACTTCAGCCCATTGTGCTGTTGGGTTGGGTTGGGATATGAAGCGTTGAAAGAGCGATTAAGTTGGGTTGGGGAGACTTTAAAAAATTCAGAAGTTGGGTTGGGTTGGGTTGAGAAGACTATAAAAAATTCCGAAGTTGGTTTGGGTTGGGTTGGGAAGACTCAGTGTTCGGAAAAACCAATGGCAAAAAAAAATCGTGGCAAAATTGGTGAGATTGGCAAAATGGGCAAAATTGGCAGTGGCAAAATAAACTTGACACATTTTTTAAACGCGCAATTCCTTAGCAATTTCAAAAGTGACTTGGATCGATTGAGCCGGTTGTTGAAAAATAAAAATAAAAAACCAGGTGTTTATCTTCAGTAATTCGAATTCCATCTTCTATCATAATCTTTTTCTTTACCTCTCTGGGTCTGGATCTGTCTTAAATTAAATATAGAAATGTCATTTGTGTTGGCAGGGGAGTGGACAAAATAACTGAAGACTGATGATAAGGGTTCGGATTCAAACTCAGGTAGGTTAGGTAGTGGCTACTAAGCAGAGCTTGGCATTTGTGTAAGGGCTCTGCTCGTGTTTATAAAAACTATACTTTGGGCTATGCCTCTTTTGAAATTGCTCCTTTGGGCTCCGGCTCCTTTGAATATACTCCCATGGGGTCTTTTAAAAATATCCCCTTAGGCTGTACTTGGGCTCCGGCGCTTTTTGAAAATTCTCTTGGGTACTTTTTTTTTAATATTCACATCTCTTCTGGGAGACGTTTGTAAGCGATTCCAAACACTGTTGCGAAACTGATCCCTTGGGCACTGCTTGTTCTCGGGATCTTTTGGTAATATTTTGTTTGGATCTGACAGGGCTCGGGCTCTTTTCAAAATTCTCCCTTGAGCTCTGCTCGAGCTTTTTCAAAATTTATCAGTCTCCAAGCTTTAATTGTTTTTGCNGTAATATTTTGTTTGGATCTGACAGGGCTCGGGCTCTTTTCAAAATTCTCCCTTGAGCTCTGCTCGAGCTTTCTCAAAATTTATCAGTCTCCAAGCTTTAATTGTTTTTGCCAGTTTTGCCACCTCTACTTCATTGCCATTTTGCCAATTTTACCCTGTATTTTACTCATTTTGCCTATTTGCCCTCCGAACACTGGGGAGACTATAAAAAATTTCGAAGTTGGGTTGGGTTGGGTTAGGGTGGTGTTCTCCATGACTCCCAGTTTGCCGGAATCAGAGTCATTGACTCTAAGAGTCATGACTCTGACTCTAAATGTTAAGAGTCGACTCTCGGAGTCATGACTCTGACTCCTTGAATTTTGGGAGTCGACTCTGAGTCAGNCCCCCAGTTTGCCGGAATCAGAGTCATTGACTCTAAGAGTCATGACTCTGACTCTCTAAATGTTAAGAGTCGACTCTCGGAGTCATGACTCTGACTCCTTGAATTTTGGGAGTCGACTCTGAGTCAGAGTCAGAGTCATGTCTCTCGACTCCGGAGTTACATAATACAAACATGGAAAATCAGGTCTGAAATTGAATTTTTTTAATTTCCTTGTTTCTAAGTTTGCTAATTTTCTAAGTTTCCTTGACAACAAGAAACTAAAAAAGCCACTTTCATCAGGTTAAATAAACAATTCGTAACTTTTTTTTTAAATATTTCTTTGTAAAAATAACTATCGAAATAATATTTGCATGTAAATTTTGTTAAAAAATAGTCCCATATGCCCATGTGCGCATATTTCAAAAGAGTCATGACTCCCAAGTCTCGGAGTCGACTCCCAGAGTCATGACTCTGACTCCCAAAACCGTTGGAGTCAGAGTCATCAAATGACTCCCGACTCCCAAAAACCCTGGGAGTCAGAGTCATGAGAGTCAGAGTCATGACTCCGGAGTCAGAGTCATGGAGAACACTAGGTTAGGGAGACTTTAAAAAATTCTGAAGTTGGGTTGGGTTGGGATAGGCGCTTGTGTTGCCCATCACTGAGTATGTGCAGTAGAAGAATCGCACTACTAGAGACTTGAAAACGTTGTTTAAACGTACAAGTAAAACGAGCAAGGAGGAGAATNACGTTGTTTAAACGTACAAGTAAAACGAGCAAGGAGGAGAATTACTAAAAGCATGTCTTTGAGATTAATAAATAAAGTTTCTAAACCTACCTGTTTCCCTCTCCTCTTGATTGGGTGAAAGTCAAAATGTCAACTAAACATACCTTTTGCCTTGAACTTAATTGCCTATCAAAGTGGGAAAGTGCCCGGACAAAGTGGAGGGGGGAAGGGGTATTTCTAGTCTTAAATAAATTATTAAAAAATCGTTGTTAGGAGCACTTTCAGCGTTTGTAGTATAATTTTTTGCAAGTTAGTTAAAAACCCTGCCGAAAACCTCATGAGAATTAGACGGAAAATGCTTTGGGGAATACCTTTTTAATCTAGGTGTATTTCTTAGGCTAATTTCTGAAAAATAAACATTCCGAGGAAAGTTAATTAACATATTTAGTCAAGACCACACAAGACTTCCTGTCGTGTTCGTTAGAAAACTAGGGCAAAAATTTCTAAGAATGTTTTAGGGTAATTCTTAATAAATATTGTATAAATTACCTAATAAAGTTCCTAAAGGTATATTATCAGGATGTTTTGTAGAGAATTTCCTTGAAATGTCACTAGAAAATTTCCAAAAAATTTCTCGATATTTGCTACCAGAATTATTTGAAAAATTCCATAAAATTGCTAGAATATTTTAAGGAAATTCTTTGCAATATTACTAGGAAATTTCTTGAAAGTATTGTAAATAAACTCCAACGAAGATTCTTCAGCAAATTCTTAAGGAAGGTAATTGCCAAGGAAAGTTAAAAATTTCAATTAAAAATTATTAGATTAAACAATTATATGAATTGACAGCAAAATTCCTAATTCGTTTACTGGAGAATTCCTATAAAATCTCCTAATAAAAAAATTCTTCAACTTCCCAAGGAATTCCATAGCGAAATTTCATAGCAAAATTACAGACCAGATTCACAAAGAAATTTGTGCAACCACGTTTGAAAAAATTGTAATGAACTTTAGTTGGAAAGTCTAAATAAAATTTGTAGGGAAATAAAAAAAAAATTATTAAAAATATTCTAAATATGTGTAACTTCTTATAAGGCTAATAGATTGCGAATAAGGTATTTTTTGAATCCACTATCGGCGGGAATTGTTCCCCGTAGAGTTTTCCCATCCACACCACGCTTACATTCTCTTAGGTTTTAAAAAAATACCTCATTCGCAATCGAACAGCTAGTAGTAAATCTACACAACGAATGCAGTATAAAAATAATTCTGAATTTGGTCAAATTTCCACTTTCTTCCAACTTTCAGAATTAGAATTAGTCTACAGGTGGTCCTAAAAGACAAATAAACATCAAACGTCAAGAAACTATACGTTGTTTATTTTGTCAGTTTGATTCTGAATTTTAATTTTGATAATAGTGTTGATTTTAGATTTGATGAAAAAGCGATGATTGTTCAAATTTTTGTCAAAGACGATTTCAAATTTTCCAATAACCTTGTTTACATTATCATAACTTCATGAAAGTAGTAAGTAAAACTGTAATAAAGTTGGATTAAGAAATNTTTTTGTCAAAGACGATTTCAAATTTTCCAATAACCTTGTTTACATTATCATAACTTCATGAAAGTAGTAAGTAAGTAAAACTGTAATAAAGTTGGATTAAGAAATTTTTTTTTGTGGTTGAATTTGATTAATGCAAACAAATCATGCTGTCCAAATCATATGGGATAAGTTTCACATTTATTTCATTAAGTATAAATTTTATGAGCCAGAAGTGAGCAGTAAACCTCTTTTTCATCACTTTTGGACACTGGAACTACTACGTGAACGTGATGCTGTAGTTTATCTCAGAGTCGACTAGATTTTACTTTCAGTTTTGCAGGAAAAAAAAATTCTAGTCAAAGCTCAAGGAGAAACAAGTTGGAAAAATACACTAAATATTGTAATTGTTTCATGCATAATAAATTAGGTTAACTTCTACAGATAATAAATTAACAGTGTAGGAACGGCTTGGGTATCTGCAGACTAAACCGTGACATGAAACTAAGAATATTAAGCATGATACAACCTTTTGTAATTAACTTTTAAAATATAATAACTTAACTATAACCTTTAACCTAACTTTTGTCTTTGTGGCAATAGTATATAGCCAAATGGGCTATTGGAAAATATCTATTCATAGTAAAAACGATAAAACCACAGCCAACAGCACAGGTACCCGTTAGACATTATCAAATATTGGGGTAGGCCTGTTATTCACGTTAGAACTATCCTATATCATAAAAACTATGGCAGCAATGCTATATAACTCAAACAGAAGTCTACCGGTTTTCTCGTACAAATTCAAATTCTTTCTTTTGGAAATTGATGTTTGATCGGTCCAGCACCTGTGCTTGTCTTGATGTTGAGCCAAAAGATTATGTCAACCCCTGTAAACCTAAAATTAAAGTTGGATTGGAACCAGAATTGCCAACATGAATTTCAAAGTGGAAATCATATTTAAGCTGAACAAGTACAACTAAAACTCAACGATACTTATATAACTATTATGAAAGGAAATATTTCAAAAGGCCCAACAAAAATTATGACGCAATTATCAATTATCATTAAAGTTAGAAAAGTACTCATAAACTAATATTTGTAATTCCTATACTTTGATTCTTTATCNTTATCAATTATCATTAAAGTTAGAAAAGTACTCATAAACTAATATTTGTAATTCCTATACTTTGATTCTTTATCGTATTTTAACACGGTTCCAGGGGAACCATCTTAAGAGTCCGGTGATACAATAGTCAGTAATTCATGGCACTGGCCAGAGTGGTGTACAGGAGTAAGAATAAACTTTGAGAAAATAAATTTTTATATAAAAGCTGGCTACATTTATTTTCAATCGCGAATATGTTTGTCATAGAAACCTGCTGCCTTACAACAGAATACGTAAAAATGCATGAATTTAACCGATGCCAAAATAGCAAAAAATTCTCATGCTGTTTATTCATTTGTTAAGCATACTGTAGCTAACGAAAATTTTGTATTTTAGGAAAACAGATTTGGCATCACTCATCCACAACTACAGATAACCTTGAATAAGTGGTCTAAACAAACGATTATATTAAGGGGATAAACTCCGTAAAAAAAGAAGCAGATGCTAACTTTAAGTTTAAAATTTCTGATGCTATAAAATAGAAATCCACAGACATCCTAATTTATTCCTGATTAGGATTACGACATCCTAATATTACTGAAGTATACGATGCATACTACNTCCACAACTACAGATAACCTTGAATAAGTGGTCTAAACAAACGATTATATTAAGGGGATAAACTCCGTAAAAAATGAAGCAGATGCTAACTTTAAGTTTAAAATTTCTGATGCTATAGAATAGAAATGCACAGACATCCTAATGCACAGACATCCTAATTTATTCCTGATTAGGATTACGACATCCTAATATTACTGAAGTATACGATGCATACTACCACTAGTACCAGTTTTTGGATGAAAAATGACGATTGGAATAATATTCTTGTTATATACTGAAAGGTTCAAATATAGTAGTATTACCTAGTTTTTCTACATGTCCGCTTGTCTTGCTGTCTGTCTGTATATCAGATGTTTCTCTGGCTTTATTTCCCATCTAATGATATTTATAACTTGCAGGAGAAGTTCTTTGTACACGTGATTCCTTTTATAGTAGACCTCGGCGATACTGTGATTACAGACCCTTTAGTAGAGTCGAAATATTTGTAACTGTTTACACATCTGTGCAAAACTATACACAGCAAATTTTGTAAACATATTTACACCATCTTCAAATTCTGAAGCACTACAGATCAGTATGTTATGCACAAAATAGCAATGGTTATACGTGTAAATGTTTACGCGGACGAAATATAATATGTGACGGTTTGCATTTGTAAGCAGAAATTCATCTGTATGCATTTACACGGAGATATTAAGCAAGACGAATCAACCCTAGTAACCCTAGTTAGCATTTTTGTAAAATTACCTGTAACTATTTTTTTTGGAGGTTTATTTTACTTATTGGCTTTCGCCCAATCAAGAAAATACGGACTTTATCTGGAAATTCCGCAGACTTGCTTTTTCGGTTTTTCTGCTGCCTCGAACCAGGCCCCGATCTTTTTACGTGCACGTGTACACAACCTTTTCAGGTGTCTGGTAGCGTGGTTCTACTACTACGCATACTTTACCTACTTTACATGAAAGGAGGTGAGCTATTGACATTTATCTTACGCTGCTGGAAAACCTTACCGGCATCTTTGTATATCATGGCATGGCTCCAGACTCCTAATCACGAAGGTACAGGCAGTCTGGGTACAGTCCGTGTCAAAGTGCTTAAGGACTGAAAAACCAACAGAAACAGCTCTTGTACCAGTGCTAGATTGTTATTTTAGCGTATTTTAGTTTATTATATCAAGGAATAGTTCCAATCCAAGACCGGTAACCATGGCACACTTCTTAGCCCGAACAACACAATAAGAAAATGTGTCCTCGGGCCACACTAGGCTGGTCATTACCGGTTACTATGCATTTACGTTAACTTATTGAGGAATTGACATCGCAAATAACCACAAAACTTGTGTAAGTGTGTAGGATCGCCATGCTGTTGCCTAACATGTTTCTTCACTATATACCGAGAATGTTCAACAGTAATTAAAGTGTTACACATATGTTACATTTGCAATGCTAAATGGANTTACCGGTTACTATGCATTTACGTTAACTTATTGAGGAATTGACATCGCAAATAACCACAAAACTTGTGTAAGTATGTAGGATCGCCATGCTGTTGCCTAACATGTTTGNACTATGCATTTACGTTAACTTATTGAGGAATTGACATCGCAAATAACCACAAAACTTGTGTAAGTGTGTAGGATCGCCATGCTGTTGCCTAACATGTTTCTTCACTATATACCGAGAATGTTCAACAGTAATTAAAGTGTTACACATATGTTACATTTGCAATGCTAAATGGATTTGTTAGACAAACATCATATAGGTTTTATGACAAGCATGAGCACATATGAGATAAACCCATGCATGGCTAGTTATATAAATAGGAAAACGTAGACTATAGTAGAAATGCTCCGAATTGGATTGTTTTTGCTTTTAGACCAATAATGTTCAACTGATCACAAATATAAAAAAAAATTTGACAGGATTTGAGTACAGAAAAAGTTTAAATTCTTTTTGAATTGTGCAAAAATTTGCTAAATTGTGCGAAAATCGAAGTATGAAAGAAAAAAGCTGCAACTTAAGAACCTAAAAAGCTAACAACCTAACTTCTAAATAACACTGAAAAACCTTATAAAACCAAAATCCTGTAGTTTTTCAACAATATTTCTACAACTTTTTAAAATTGATACCTTTTTTGTATTCATTTCCTGTAAAAAAATTTTCAAATTTGTTATCAAGTACCCCATATTAGTCTAAGAAATAAAAACCCTCCAAATCGGAACATTTCCACTATACTGCAATTTTTTCTGAAATGATTCTGATTTCATATCGTATTTTAACCGGCTTTCAGTTCCATTCCGCACGGTTTGCTGTTCGCCGCTGATACCTATTATATGTGTTGTCGGAGCCAGAGTGTGTATAGTGTAGACTTGCAACAGAGTGTGTATAGTTTGTCTGTCTACGCATTAATAGATTATTTTTCACCTGTAAATACCTGCATTGATTTAACTTATAGGTTAAATTTTTACAATCCGGACAGTTTTAAGGATTTACCACTACATCCACCACAATGGCATACAATTTAAAAATTAAAAATATTTTATCTTTTGATTATTATGTCTGCCAGTGGCTTTTCCGTTGCTACGGTTTGTTCCGATCAAACTAAGGGACTAAGTATGAATGAGTTAAGTTTATTTTTGAGTCTGGCAGTGAACATGTGGGGTAAAACTTGTATTAAACACATTTGTTGTCTTATGAAGGTGTGAAACAGTGTCTTTAGTGTGAAAGCTTCAATTTTGTATTTTGAAAAAGGCCATTAACTTTGAAAAAGAGTTTAGCATGCTTTAAACTATTGTTACTTGTGCAAGTAATCAACAATGTGGTACAGTGTTTTTATCTTTATTCTAAGTATAATAGTTTGGATTTTCTTCAGAAAACCAAAAGACAATTTACCTCCAGGTATTACGTCAATTACCTTGCTCTAAAAATTGTTGTCAGACATTTTGCCCAGCGTAATTTAGCTAATGCCCAATCACATTTTTTAGCATCACCGTTTTGAATAAACATGTTAGTATACAATTTTAAAGTTCTCCAGCTTTATTTCCCGTCATGCTGCAATTTCTAATCACGTAAATTATAATCTAAATAATACTTACACTTCCAGCAACATCGAGTTTAGATAGAAGCTGACTAGTCACTGACACTATTCTTCGCAAATTTTGTTGCTAAATATGGTGTTAAATGTAGCACATAAAATGCAGTTTTTTTTATACAAAAGAGATTTTAAATAAAACTTGATATGAAACTAAGGTATTCCTTTTTGACAGAAGTTATTTATTCTCCTCATGCAATTCTCCAAAAAATTCACACGTATGAGTTTACAAAGAAATATATTGTATCAATAGAACTTCAGGATCTACCCACAGATGTAAGGTAAGTTTTGAAATAACCAAGATAACATAGGTAAAACGAGATTAAAAATGAGAAGGTGGGTGGAAAAGGTGATAAAATACCCTATGCAAACATCAGTATTTTTAGAGTTATAGAGGGTACTTTAGAATGTATTTCAACATTCGGTAGCAACGACAACCATAAGCTTATTGGTAACACCTTTCCTAACTTACGTATGCACTGCATAAATAAATATGCACCTATAAATTAATTCTTATTTAGGTCCACCAAACCTTCCATTGATTGGATCCTTGATTACCGTGATGAGAGCTGGACCATCGCGGCCATCACTTGCCTTTCAGAAGCTGGCAAAAACCTATGGGGCAATATTTCACATTCAGATGGGGTCTATCTCAGCAGGTATGGCTTCTTGTGACATTAAAATATAGTGTTCATTTGTGAAAAATCTCTTCACTTTAGAAACTCTTCTACCTCCTCCCTTCCATACCGCCCGAAACTTTGTTTATTTAGATACAGGCGGCATCGTAATGAAGGCATTTGCGTCTTCAGGTGTACTGTTTCGCTATGGTCAATACAGTTATATTAGCTGAGGAACCTTCCTCTAAATGCGTATCTAGTATTTCGAATGCAATATATATATATAATATATATATATATATATATATATATATATATATAATGCTTAGTATAGCAATCCGATAAAAAATATAGCTATACTTGCAGTTGCAAATTAAGCTCAAATTTATTCAAATGAAATGTTTATAAAAAACGGACTTAGCAAAGCAGGTTACTTAAAATTAAAATCAAATACCATTTGACTCTTCTTGAATTTTACTTTTTCTGATAGAATCTATCTTCTCGTCACATTCGTTACTGGATTCTAACATATTTAGAATGCTTCAAACGAGTATTACTTAAGTAAACTGCTTGGTGATTTTCTAAATAAGACTGGATTTTTGTCCCATTATACAAACCATATCCTATTAGGAGTACGAACCAAATCTTATTAACTAATCACAAGCTTATACTCTTGAATTCACCAAATGTAACATTCTTTAGCTAATGAAACGTAACATTGTTTTGCAGCTTTGGGAAGCCATGATCACGTTAAAACATTTCTCTTCATAAGAACCAAAATTCATTCATCCGCTAATCGTATAATACATATTCAATTCCTACTAGATTTTCTTTCAGTTTCGTTAACCGATGACGTTTCTGTTCTATTGGCGTCAACAGAATACTTTCTATTTCTTGTTTAATAATTTCCAACGGTTGACAATCAGCTGTCAGCAAAATCTAAACAATATTATGTTTATATCTAAGACATGCGCATATTTGTTCAGCATAACTTCAAGTAGATTTGCAGAGATTTCGAACATTACTTTGAAGGTGGTTAGTAGCTTATATACATTTGATTTTCTTCACTGATATAACTTTATAACTAATCACTAATTTTATTCACTAATTTATACACTAATTTTTTCAATCTTTTTACAGTAGTTATTAATGATTACAAAACGATATTGGAAGTCAGTTGTCGTGATGAATTTTTGAATCGTACAACAGAAAAGGAGATTTGGTTAACCCAAAAGTCGTATGGGCTTCCTCTCGGTGAGTTGCATAAAGTAGATTGTTAACGAATAAATCGATTAACTTGATTTTCCAAATTAATACCCACTTTAACGGGTTTTCGATTATTCCAAACCAAATGGTTCAGGTGTTGCATTCTCCAGACAAAGTTTTTCGGCTCCGACACGTGCTTTCATTCATAAGCTCCTGAATAAGTATGGCTTTGACAACAAAAGTTTTCTGGAGGATCTGGTTTTAAAAGGAATCGAACAATTCATTGCAAGATTTAAAGAAAAATTAACCTCATCTAGCGGAGTTGTGTGCATAGACAAACAGTTTAACGTCATCTTTTTCTACACAATTTGGACTTTGTTTACATCTGAACGACTGAATGTCGACGATCCGATCATAAAAAAATTACTCGAAGCTAGTGATAATTACATTAAATCAGCAAAGTTTGGCGGAGGCATAGCGACTCTATATCCATCTTTAGTCCACTATTTTCCTGGCTTCACCGGATTTACAGAAATGAAACGAATGTCCAAAGAATTCTGTGGAGTTTTGGAAGTAAGTTCGGGTTATTCTATAAACTTCATCCTGACATTGCCATCGCAGAGTAATGCTGACGCAGCCGATGGTTGCCAAACTTAATTGGTATCAGATTAAAGGGATTGAGCCTTCCTCAAGTTTTGAGAGAGCGATAGTCTTTAGAATTTTCGTTGCTGCACAATCTATTCGATCGACCTTAACCAACAACGCACAAATGAGATCATAGCATGAACACTTTGAAAAGGGGAACCCATGTGGTAAGATGTTCATCAAATATGATCCTATTAATAGTGATGTCAATACAATTTGCCATCACGTAGGGATATTGCTTCGCTTGCCCTACACTGGTCATCAAAAGTCAAACGTCAAGACATACTAGAGAGTGACGAATAAGGTGTTGTTGAAGAACTATTGTTAAACAGCAAGAACGCATGAATTTTATGTTTGTTAATGTTAATGTTTTGTTTGTCAGCAAAATCGTACATGATGAACATTGACAAGCATAGTATGCACAATAATTTTAGTGCTTATGAATTTATTCAACTTTGATGTTTAAGATGACTTTNTGCACAATAATTTTAGTGCTTATGAATTTATTCAACTTTGATGTGCAATAAAAAGTGCATTTTTGTATTATTACAAATAATAGCAAAAAGAATAATTAAATCTTTCATAAGATTTTTTCAGAAATAAAGTAACATGTGAAAAGAAAGCGAAGAAAATTGTTGCAAAATAATATCAATGAGTTTTTGCAATAAACTAAAGGTTACGTTTTCTTAATACCACTATATTTAACTTATTAATCCGGGTGTGATTCGAACTTCCTTAGCCTAAGCCACCCTTAACTTTTTCTTTACAATGCAACTTAAATTTTAAGTCGAGCTGAGTAAATGTTATTAACAAATTTTACCACTTACATTTTAATTCAAGTTATGCTCTTCATTATCCGTACATCTGAAAATTTACATATTTCTTCTATTGTAAGAAAGTTTGCACACCATCTGCAAAAGATTGCACACTGCCAGACGTTGCCAATTAACATTTTTAAATATTAAGTACGCATCAACTCATCAGTCTAGTAATTTAATTTGGTTCAAAATTGTGCGGAATGAACAACGAATACTGAGACAAGTAAGAGTATAAGAAGCACCAAAAATGGGACATTAAATTAGCACCCAATATATGCAGTTATTTCATTTCATACATAAATGGTAGGTAAATAGTTGACACTAGGATACTAGAGATAGCAAGCACGCCTGCAAGAGCTCATATATAAGTTATATTCTGGTAAGTAGGCACTTCTAATAATAACCTAATGACCTGGTGTAACCTGATGAAAGTTAATTTTAGTTCCTTTTTGTCCAGCTACCTTGCATTAAGTGATGAAATTAGGTGAGAAAAACAAAGTAAAAAAATAGTCCCATATGCCCATGTGAGCATGTTTCAAAAGAGTCATGACTCTCATGTCTGGTAGTTGACTCCCAGAGTCATGACTCTGACTCCTAAAACCCTCGGAGTCAGATTCATGGAAAAGACTACTGTTAGGCTATGCAGTTGCTATATGTTTTGTAGCGTTCAATTGCATATGTCTCAAAGAAATGCTTATTATCATAAACAGAATTAGACATTACAAGTTATGAAAAATAAATTAATCTTGTTGTAGAAAATTAAAACAGATTAGTGTTCTCCATGACTCTGACTCCGGAGTCATGACTCTGACTCTGACTCTGACTCTCACGACTCTGACTCCCAGGGTTTTTGGGAGTCGGGAGTCATTTGATGACTCTGACTCCAAGGGTTTTGGGAGTCAGAGTCATGACTCTGGGAGTCATGACTCTTTTGAAACATGCGCACATAGGCATATGGGACTATTTTTTAACAAAATTTACATGCAAATATTATTTCGACAGTTATTTTTACAAAGAAATATTTAAAAAAAGTTACGAATTGTTTATTTAACCTGATGAAAGTGGCTTTTTTAGTTTCTTGTTGTCAAGGAAACTTAGAAAATTAGCAAACTTAGAAACAAGGAAATTAAAAAAATTCAATTTCAGACCTGATTTTCCATGTTTGTATTATGTAACTCCGGAGTCGAGAGACATGACTCTGACTCTGACTCAGAGTCGACTCCCAAAATTCAAGGAGTCAGAGTCATGACTCCGAGAGTCGACTCCCAACATTTAGAGAGTCAGAGTCATGACTCTCACAGTCATTGACTCTGACTCCGGCCAAACTGGGAGTCATGGAGAACACTAAAACAGATAGAGAGTGCGACGCTAGAATGCCCATTTCTTACACTGCATTCTAATTAGGAAACTGATTTTCTCAACACTAAAATCTCGTGTTTCAAAAAATATATAAACAGCGTTATATAACAGTAGTAAGTATTTAAGACTTACCAACAAAATCAGTATAGACTTAACCACGGAGTAAAATGCTCGACTGAATTTGTTGAAGAGACTTAAATACTAATAATGTTAACGCACTATTAATGTGCTTGGATAGCAAGTTAATTCCGGGACGTAGAAAGTAGATTTCACTAAAAGTAATTTGAAAAGCAAATAAATACCGGGAAATTCAAAAGTTGGAGAAAAAAAAGTTGGGAGTGTTTCGAGAGAAATTTCCTTAGCAAAATTAATTTACAGCAGCAGCAGCAGGGAGTATAAAATAAACTCAGTCGAAGAATGGGTTAAGGTCATTTCGCATCTACACTGTTTCACTCAACAATAAACTTGTCGCCCATGCTCTCTACCTCTTCGCTTTGATTAAATTGGTTTGTATTAGAATGTCTAATCGAAACAGATATTTAATAAGGATATAATAAAATGAACTTCACTTCCTTTTTTTATTTCCAAGCGATTTTTGGTGAAAGGTATAGTAAGAAGGGCAGGAAAAACTTGGCTGGCCCTGTACTAGTTCGATTGGAGTCTTTAGTAAAACAGGGAAAGTAACACGTGAGTTGAATCAGAATAAAGACTCATTGACGTAACTTTTGAATATATTTTCGATTTTTAATGGGCCCTCCGTGAGTTACGCTGGGCCATGTACATAATTACGTCCAGATTTTTCGGAAATTGTTTTTCAATTTTCCGATTTTCATTCAATGATAACTTTAAGTCTATTATGTGCCTAGGTTCTCGTCCATACACTGAGTAAAATGGAGTAAACAACTTACTGTAGTCCGAAAGTTGTTTTATCGATAAGTAATTATAAAACTAATTAACATATTAACTTGTACAGCCAGAGTAAGACTCGACGGATTGTTTAGTTAAAAAACAAAATCATTTTTTCATCCACCCAATTAAGTATCCATAATTTGCCCAAATATCGAGTCGCACGTGGGGTGGGTGCCCTCGGAGCATAACTGAAACCTGGAGTGGCTGGATTTCAAAAAGTGAAAGAAATTTTTTTTTCCAAACGATATAAATAAACAAAGAAAAGTGTAACACATATATAAAGAGTTATTATTGTTATTATGCACTGTGTCAATTTTTTTTTAAACTCTAGGTATTAGTGTTGAGATAATTTGCTAATTGGAATGCAGCATAAAACGTACAAAATACACATTTTAGGTCGATATATCTATCGGTTTAAATTTTCTATTAGAAGATTAATTTAATATTCACAGCTTGTATTGTTTGATTGTATTTATAATAACAAACATTTTTTTGAGAGAACTTCAGTTGAACGATACAAAGCATTTTATGAGTGAAGCCTAACAAAACTAGCCGCTTTTAAACTAGGAAAATGCATACGATGATGGAGTCGAATAATAGTCATGTCTGCGCTAGATATTTTCTGGNTTTAAATTTTCTATTAGAAGATTAATTTAATATTCACAGCTTGTATTGTTTGATTGTATTTATAATAACAAACACTTTTTTGAGAGAATTTCAGTTGAACGATACAAAGCATTTTATGAATCAGGCAACTGTGAAGCCTAACAAAACTAGGCGCTTTTAAACTAGGAAAATGCATACGATGATGGAGTCGAATAATAGTCATGTCTGCGCTAGATATTTTCTGGNGCGCTTTTAAACTAGGAAAATGCATACGATGATGGAGTCGAATAATAGTCATGTCTGCGCTAGATATTTTCTGGCCAAAGTTGAAATCAGTTATTCTCGACGTTTTTTTATTTTTGTATAATGAGGAGAATAATCGTGATAGTTTTTTCCACGTTCAACGTGTTGCCAAGGCGTAAGGATGTTTTTTGGTAAAGCAGTGAATAGTCTAACGTGCAGAGATAGTACAGGTTTCTGCCGCAAAAAGAAAATTAAGCCTAAAATATTTGTTGAACCACACTGTATATAATGTTTGGTAAAGAGGAACTCTTATGATACCCTTCATGTATCTCTAGACTCAAGAGCTAAAATAACTGGTACTATAAGAAAAGTTTTGATTTCAGAGTCTGTTAGCTGAACGACGTTTGAAAGAATTTTATAAAACTGAACCACGATGCTTCATAGATGACTTCCTGCATGAGATCGAAAGAAACAAAAACCTATCCGACAACCCGATGAACACTGTTTTCACAGGTGATCTGAGACATAAGCAAAAAAAAACACAAATGTATCACACACCTATCAAATAATAGCTACGTTTGGTTGAAAACGTCAGTTTTCAATAGCAGAAGTTTGTTATAATTATATCCATTAGTAGACATAATTAGTAGCCACCCTCATCACCCACGGGTGGGTGATGAAGGTGGCCAGCTTCACTGTCTCATAAATGCCAAGGTCCAAACATTAAGGAGTTGATGCATTTATTTACTATTTTTTATTTAATAGTAAATTCAATAAAATGTGTCATTAGCCGATTTAACATTTCTTGTCAAAATTCATTCCATTCAATAGCCGATGATGCTTAAAGAAGCATCTCAACCGTCATTTATTAAAAAAAATTTTTTTTTGTACGTTTGGCACTCACTTTTGCCATTTTAGCATAGTTTTCCCTCTATAAAGTTTCCCAGCAAACTTTTCCAGAACATTTGTAATACTTAGGATTTAACGCAAACATATATTCGATATCTAGCAATTTTTTATTGATTATTTGGCACACTTTGTTCCAATTTACAGTGGAACGTTAAACTTTATACAATTCATTTTAACACTTCAGTTAATTATAGTACTTATTTAGTACGTAAAACAAGTTTTTTGGAATTTATATATCCGACCACCCATACTAAATAATTTCAGTGAGATTGATTGAGAGAAATTGTTAGTAAATTTTTCGTTTTTAATTTTGAGTCTTGATTAGTTTATGGTGATCGATCATGGATTTCTCAATTTACGCTGTCTATATTTTGTAGAACACTCAAAATTTTTCGTTAACATTTAAAAATTAACATTATGTTGCTGCAGTATTGTTCAATTCAATGTTCAATAACCTTAGGATATTTCTGAGACAACGTATACCTATAGTTTTCAAAAAAATTTCTGATCCCTTCTTTTCCTCACTTGCTCTAAGATTAATTGGTTACTATTTATTTAGGTAGACTACGAAAAAGTAAGCAACACTGCAAGCCGCTAGAAGTAAAAGCAAATCACCTACAATTAACAGCGTCCCAAAATCTAGCAGCATCTCTTCCCCCCCCCCCCCCCCCCCCCCCCC
>NIPM01000131.1:391247-438969 GCA_002738285.1 Holacanthella duospinosa | reverse complement strand
CACACACATAGTTTGAATTACTATGGATTACCGAAGTAAGGTGTATGCTTCCATATAATAAATAAGAGAGTCCTAGAATAGCAAGACAAACGAAAATGGAAGAGTTTTGCGACCTTGGAAATTATGCTACCCTGCGCTGCTTAAGTAGTCTAAATTTTTTGTCTCAATTTTATTCTCAGCTTGTTATCCTTGGCTGAGAGGCAAAAACTACTCCTTCACTTTTCCCACCAAACTCTTCCCTCGCAACTGAGCTGGTCATTAAATGCACGGCACATTGTGAAAATAAGTTAATTTCATTATTTGACACCTTCAAATTTATTTGATTGATTTCCTGTTGCTGTGTGTTGATAGCTTGTTTCTAATTGGACTCTGGACTCAGGAGACTTTTAGCAGTTGCTTCCTTTGTAGGTATGATAAAACCGAAGTCAGTGATTTAGCTCTAGCTAACGAGCCATGGCTCTGATTCTCTCTGCCAGATGGTTCAGAATTAATTGTCAAAATTTTTTTGCTCAATTACTTTGCATATAGAAAATAAATAAGAAAGAAAGAACCCTGTACAATTAATTTTGTCTAGTAGTCCCTGTCAGATTTAAATTAGATTTTGCAATCGGTTGGATTCGATCCTTCTGTACGCAAAAATTTTTTCTAAGTTTTTTGACTTTTCGGTTCCCTTACAACTCAAAAAACTACCTCTACAAAAGTTGTTGTGAATAACCAATGGAGGAAGATATTCCTCTAACATTTTTCTCCACGATGACCTGGTCAGGTCAAAGTTCAGGTTTCTTGATTTTCCGAAGTTTTTTTTACTTTAACCTAAACTTTGCCCTGACCAGGTCATCGTGGAGAAAAATGTTAGAGGAATATCTTCCTCCATTGGTTGTTCACAACAACTTTTGTAGAGGTAGTTTTTTGAGTTGTAAGGGAACCGAAAAGTCAAAAAAACTTAGAAAATTTTCGAGATGGGGATTTGTGTTAAAAAACTTAGAAAAAATTTTTTGCGTACAGAAAGATCGAATCCAACGTTTGCAATCAAGTAGATCTTTCCATGCAAATAATGTTTAAATGGGACAGAATGTTTTTCGGCTTCCCATTTGACCTCTGGAGGTTACTAAAGGTCAAATGTGATTTTTAGTACTTCCTGTCACATTTTAACAGAATTTCGCCAACAAATAGATCTGCTGGTTGGATTCTAGACTTGAGTTTTTCAGTCCATATATGCAGACGTCACCTGGCATAAGTGCGAGATAAGTTTCAGTATAACCAGGTAAACACAAACTGGAGGGGAAAAGTTAATTCAAAAAGTGTAGACTATTTAAGCAGCGCAGGGTAGTTGCAAAGTACACTCCAACTAATATTTTTTGTAACCACTAGAAGTTACTTTTCACGCATGTTCTCTACTAGAGAAAGCGTGGCGATGACATAAATTATTGTCAATTGAACTTCATAAACAAATTTTTTTTGGTTATAGTGTTTACTGTTTCAGAAAGATCATTCGAAAGTAGACAGAAGGATTTTTTTAATCAAGTCTTTGCCACAACTAGAAAAAAGTTTCAATTTTCAAAAAATCTCGGAACATTCTTTTGGGACAGTGTATATGAAGAGTTAGGTACTCCAAACGAATGTACCGTATTTACAATTTTCAAAAAATTGTAGCTTTTTTTCTAGTTTGCAGAAACTTGATTTAAAAAAATTCTACTCTCTACTTTAGCATAATCTTTCTGAAACCGTAAACACTCCAAAAAATTTGGTTTCTCGAATTCAATTGACAATAATTTATCACCAGCATAGATCATGGGTCAAAAGTAACTTCCAGTAGTGACAAAAATACAGGTTAGAGTGTAAAGAAAGGAATAATGCGCCAAATACCGAGTTTTTCTTTGTCTTGTGTTTCTGGGACTCTCTGTGTAGGCAAGAGGTAGAAACAATTATTCTTATAAAAGTAAATTAGTATCCCATATACCAATCCAGCATATGGATGACTAAAAGAGCATGCATTTGATCATAAACGCTGTACAATTTCAGATGCAATCCAATTCTCAGTTGTAAAGGAAGGTAGAATCCATATAAGGTTGGACATAGAAAGGCGACAGCGAATTTTACTTACACGATGACGTTATAATATTATCACGATAANCCATATAAGGTTGGACATAGAAAGGCGACAGCGAATTTTACTTACACGATGACGTTATAATATTATCACGATAAACGTTAACATTTATCCAATATATTTCCAGATATGAACCTTGTAACCATCCTGCAGGACATTATTATGGCAGGAAATGACACACAATTTGCAACTTTAAAATTTGCAGTACAATATTTCGTCATTTACCCAGAAGTTCAGGTGAGGCTCAGAGAAGAAATTGATCGCATCGTTGGGAGAAGTCAAGTTATTTCAACCAACCACATTCCCAGGTGACATCTACTCAATTTTATTTAAAACTCAAAGTTGTACAATTCCAATAGCATGCATTTAAATTAATTCCTTTAGCTTACTTTACACGCAAGCAGTACTCTATGAGATTCACCGATTTACAGCTGTTGTCCCTTTGATGCCTAGAATACCTAGTGTAAATAGTCATATTGGAGGATATGATATTCCTAAAGTTAGTCTTAAAAAATACACACCTCCCAACAAAAAACTTATTATGCATAAATCCAATTCTTTTCAAAGTGCCTAACTTATTCATGATCAATAGAACATCCAAATAATATAAATAGCAGACGGAGGTGTTTTTTATGTTATATGAGAAATATCTTCAATTTGTTTTATCACCCTCATTTTCTTACCGTATGCTAAGGTTGGGACGATTCACACATTTTCCGAAATCGCGATTACGATTAATAAAATCACACAAACCCAGAAATCACGATTATCCCAGCGATTAGCAAAGATGTGCATGTGTCGTATCATTTGAAAGAGAATTTTATACGCACGCTAATTTTATACTCTGAAACTTAACAAGTGATGTAAGAATTCCATCCAATTCAAAGAATCGATCGCAAGACGACATGAAACCAAAAGAGAATTTTTATTCATTTTAATTTTTAATTTTTTTATGAGTTAGATATTATCTCAAAAAAGTTTTTGAAATTGGGTTCAGTCCTACACACAGTTCATNTTTAATTTTTTTATGAGTTAGATATTATCTCAAAAAAGTTTTTGAAATTGGGTTCAGTCCTACACACAGTTCATCACTATATCAAATGTTGCTAAGAGGAATTAATCTAAAATGGCTATCATATGATAGCCATTTTAGATTAATTCCTCACAGTAACCTTGACTATCCCCATATGAACGGTCTACAAAACTATAAACGATAGCAAAAGTAATTTCACAGTAAAANTTTAATTTTTTTATGAGTTAGATATTATCTCAAAAAAGTTTTTGAAATTGGGTTCAGTCCTACACACAGTTCATTACTATATCAAATGTTGCTATGAGGAATTAATCTAAAATGGCTATCATATGATAGCCATTTTAGATTAATTCCTCACAGTAACCTTGACTATCCCCATATGAACGGTCTACAAAACTATAAACGATAGCAAAAGTAATTTCACAGTAAAAGTGCAAAATAAAATTTTCCGGCTTGAGTGGAAAAAGACAATTTAATCTTGAGGTTTCGAATAGAGGAAAATTGGATGTGAAATGACATTAGGAATTTTGTATATTTTACCAAATTAGGAAATAGTCGCATTCGGCTATTTAGAAAAATATTTGACAGAAACTAAAGGTTACCAATTTGGATGGAAAAATTGCGATTTGGTGTAAAATTGTGATATGAAGTTTTTTGTTTTTCCCACCTTGGAAAGACGACTTGAAACAAATTAAGCTGTTTTCTCAAAACTGCAATTAGCGATTTATAATTAACAATTCGATTCGATTAGCAAAAAATAATCCTACCACATGCTCACGGAAATCGTTAAGCAGAGGTTTTTTGTTGGGACATAATGAAAGTTTCAAACTGATCTTATATGTTAATCTAATGTGAAGGATACACATGTCCTCTGTAACTTTTGGAGTGCAAATCACGAGGAATCCGTTTGGGAAAATCCATATGACTTTAAACCGGAAAGATTTCTTGGAGAAAATTGTATCAAAAATGCGTCTAAAATCCTTTCGTTTGGTTCAGGCAAGAATAAAATATAAGGGTTTTCAGCGTCGTGATAATTTTATAAGTATACGGAACTTTGTTACCATGGATCACACACCTTGTATTTGATTGTTATTATTCAAGTGAATAAACGATTTATTTAATAAACTTATTCCTAAGCATTAATTTATTCAACGGTTTAAATATATTGAATTCAAGAAAGGATACTAAATGCTCATTCACAAAACCTATCTATATACTTCATCGTGAACTTTTGTTTGATCTCTACAACGTTCGAGAATTATCTTAAATAATCACGACGCAGGTTTCCAAGTTTTCGTAAAATATTTCTTTATATTTACTTTGAACTAATTTTGCTTGTTTTTGTTTATCAAACAGGAAAACGTAGATGTCTTGGAGAACAGCTCTCAAAATTTAATATGATATTCGTAATGGTTTCTCTTATTCAGCATTTCGAATTCGAAGTGGATCCTGCATCAGGACTTCCGGATCCAAATGATGACACGCATGGCTTAGTTCGAAATGCACTTCCTTTCAATATTTCCATCAAAATTAGAAACTAGCTTTAAAAACTCGTTAGGTATGTAAGTAGAGTTTAAAAAAGGAAGTGTCTCAAAGCTTTCTAATGCTAAAATATAATTCGAAAATCATTTCTGCGATTAGTAAGACTGAGTCAGTGCCGTTTAATTCTATTTTCGTTATCTTTAATTTCTTTTCGAGAAAATTTTTTGTGCTCAACTTAATTCTAATCGCCTTTATATTGCTTAAACTTAGTTGATCAATCTATTAGAAGAATATTGTTACTTAATAAATCTATATTGTTATTTAAGTAATGAGGCTACGGTTGAATTTTATTTCTAATACCTGAGCAGAATTTTCAATGTAGGTAAGATCGAAGAACGCCTGATTGTTAATGGTTTCAAGGCGAGAGAGTCAATTATTTTTTGCCGGAAATCAAACAAATTAACCTAGGAGGAACTTAGCAAATACGCAAGAAAGTATTTGCCAGCACCTTGCCACCATAGTTTACAATGAACTGTATTTATGAAAACACAGGAGGCCGCTTGCTTCAGAAACAGAGAATGCTTGACATTACTTCGGAATGACATGAAATTAGTGGAATATAAGTACTAAGCAGTTGACAAATTATAACCAAATTTTTTCATCAGTATCTCAGTTATATTAGAAAGCATATGTAAACATTATAAGAAAAATAAAGTTATTCCGTTGTGCATTTTTTTTGACTGACCATTTTTAGTCTATGACTGGCAGCAAACCTAGACTAAAAAGGCGTTGCAAAATTGAGCCATGCGGGAATAACTCATAATTTGAACAATTACTGGGTATTAATTGGATTTTCTTAATAAAATCATTGGATAGTGTGACCAACGAACGAAGAAATGAAATAAGCCATTTCTGGAAATCTTAGATATGGAACAACAGATGATAAAAATAATTTGGAGGATTTTGCTTGTTCAACTTCGAAATTTCATCCATGTGTTCCAAAGTTATGTGCAGAACAAGAAATAGAATTCTCAAAAAATAGAATAATTTCGAATTTTATTTTACGGAGGGTTATTTTTGTTTTATTTGGCCAGCTAATCTTCACAGTATCTATCCTCTCGCACACATTAAAATTCTGAAGTTTTTAACTCTCACTCTTAAAGCACCGATGAAGTCCGATGATAGTAATTCAGAAGTTGAGATTTATCTTCTGTTGACGTCTGTTTAATACCCCTGGCATGTATAGGTAAGCTGCATTGGTCACGAACTAAAATCATTGAAATTGATTTTCCTTTTATGTTAGAAACCTTGACTCAGTCAAACATTAAAAATTCATTACCTTATGGTGGCACCTGGGAATAACTTTAGGTCTCGCACCATGACGTGACAGTCGCAAGTTTACTTTCATAGGACCATCGCATGTAGTATTTAACTCATATAAACTTTAATAACAATTACACTTGAGGAAAATTTTTTTCCAGAGGTACTATTAATCCACTTCATATTTATAAACATATTATATTTTCTCCATCAAATTTGCGCGCAAAATAACATCATTTCTAACATTTAGGCACAAAGATTTCATCATTTACATATTATGAAACCTGAAAGAAAACCAGCGTTAGTGATAAATTCACAGTGAACCTTAATCAGGAGGGGACATCAGATTTACCAATATACATCGTGGTACAAATACCAGCATAATAGATCCATTCTTCAGAATAAATTTTTCAACATTAGTGCTAATTTTGATTGTAGTACATTCTGTCCACATATATGATGTAATAATGACGCTTTAGCAAAACAAAATTTTCAGATATTTGTATTACCCATCCACCGACTATTCATAAATATATTGTATTATCTCCGCCAAAGTTCATCATTTCTAAAATTTAAGCATCAAAATTCCACCATTTACATATTCTGAAAACTGAAAACCACCTTAGCTATCAACTTAATATGAACATTAATAAAGAAAAGACATTAGATTTAGCAACATGCGTCCTGGTACAAATATCAGCATAATGGTGTTGTCATTTAGGATAAATTTTTCAATGATAGTATTAATTTTGATTGGAGTACAATCTGTCCAAATACATGAAACTAATATGGTTGATAGAGTCTTGAAGAGTTTCAAGCACTGTCATGTTATACTCGTTGAGTTCAGTAAACTAGATGCTGTTAGGAATACAATTATTCCGACAGCGCGATATGGGTTACAATACAACGAAGAGATTTCGTTTCTAAATTGTTCAAACTGTTCAAATCAAAATCAAAATCAAAAATCAAAATCAAAATCAAAATGTTCAAACTTTAAATTTGTATTGGGCTTATCGTAAAATGACTTGCCAACTTGCATTATTAAATTAGACTCATAAGTCTATTTTAATTGTACCGGGTAAGGCTGACTAATGACTCCCATTTTCTTCTGTGAGTCAGGTGACTCAGTGACTCACATTCAAAAGAGTTTTTTTTAAATAGCAACAACCTTTAAACAGTAAAATTAAAGAGAATTAATTAATTTTGACTCCAAATTTTTCTTATAAAATTAAGAGCAACAAGCGTAAATGTCATTTTGCGACCTATGAGGAAACGGAAACTGCAAAAAAATTAGAAAAATTTTAGGATGTGAGATTACTTTTTTGAAACCATTTCATATTCTTGAAAAGTTTTGATAAGAAATGATTCCAAAAAAGTAATCTAGGTAGGTCAAAGACTTCAAATAATTATTTAAAAAACATTCCGACATTTAAACCCTACTGTTATTGAGGTTGAATCTGAGCAAAAGGTGCATAAAATATTTCGTTTTGTTAACATTGAATCTCATATCCTAAAATTTTTATATTTTACTTTGGAGTTTCTGTTCCCTCATAGGCCGAAAAATGACCTTTACGCATGTTGCTCTTAATTGCATAAGAAAAATTTGGAGTCGAAATTAATTCTCCTTAATTTTATTGTTTAAAGGTTGTAGCTGATTTTTTTTAAACTCTTTTAAATGTGAGTCACTGAGTCACCTGACTCACAGAAGAAAATAGGAGTCATTATCAGCTTTACCCGGTACAATTAAATTACACTTCGGAGTCTAATTTAATATGCTTGTATGCCCATCTATGCGTCTGACTTTGTTGAGCCTATGAGGAAGTTTTAGTTGTCTTGGTTTAATCTAGATTTCAGCTGTAAAGTCAGAATTTACAGTTTTGATATATTTTTCTGAGTTGCGCATTAAACTAGTCCATGAATTAAATCACAACCGGTACCAAATTTTATACCCGTAAACAAAGGTTGAGTCTTCGAAGCATCCTCGTCAATCTTATTTAGAAAGTCGTCAGTGAAACATCTTGGATTCAGTTTGTAATCTTCCATCCTTCTCCGATTCAGCATATCCTAAAATACATGTCTCCTGTATCGAGTACTTCATACCGAATTTGATGTCAAACCAATTTAATCCAAGCAAATCAAATTGGGAGAAAATTTGAATATTAAAGCTAGTTGAATTAGTTTCGATTTTTTAATTTTGTTTGGGCAATTATGGACAAAGGCGCCAAAAAACAGAAAAAGTAGAATTACAGCAACCACAAATAATTCATATATAATGGTGTGAATTCTCAATTAAAATATTTAGCAAATTGATAAATGCATATTTTATGATGAAAATAAAATCTTTTTGGAAACACAGTTACTGCCATTGTCAACTTCTTATACATAGACTAACAAAAATAAATGGAAGGAAATTTATAGATCGGATCCTACAAAAACATTAAGTTGTTATATATACAAAAAGTTTTCAACTGAAGAGGGGTCGGCACATAGCGTACTCCAATTTTGGTAATTAAACGGGTGTGATCACTTTGTGAGTATAAAAAACAGAAAGGGAATGATCAGAATTTCCAAGAAGCCGTCTTTTGAGGGGTAGGAAACAAAGAAAAAATAGTTTGATAGTCAAATTTCTTCTCGGCCATCTAAAAAGTTTCAGTGGGTGAGTAGAGTAAGGATCGGAGTACTACTTTGATGGTTCGAATCCTGCATTCCGAGTGTTTTTTCTTTATAATTTTACATAATATCAATGCCAATATTGTCAATGAAATAATTCTTTTAAATTAATCTCTTGTATAAAATCAATTAGAATAAAGTATCAAGTTTTCTTTAAATTTTACATTAGGTGATTCACAATTTTTTTGCAATATTTGTGCGAAGAAAATTAAATGTGTGAGAAAATGGTTCAAAATATGAAAGAACAAAGAAAACTCAAATTTAAACAAAACAAACATAACTGAAGACAGACTGAAATTATGCCTTACAAACTTTGAATTTATACGGCTAATACAGAGCTATTACTTCATTTTTGAATCTTCTGATAGATCCTCCAGTTCCGGTAATACCATATTTCTAATAAGTGAATCAATTTTTTATATCAATGAATCTAGCAAGATTTTATTTTCTAGGGAAAAGATTGCAGCGTTTCACCGACGATGCTCAACTCCACAGAATCGATGGATGTGAACCCTGTCTCTGTGGCGAACGAATTATTAAGAACTGTCCGGACGGAGTTTCCTATATATGAACATGTCTATCCAACACAACTTGACTCAAATTTTGCTAAAAAAATTTACCATCGATTCCTTCAATTAATGGATGACTTCGTGTTGAGAGATGAAGATGAGCTAGTGATTAATGGTAATGAAATTATTTTTATTGAAAGTAAACTCTATTAGCATTAAGCAAGCCAACTACAGGGGGTTCGATTTATTTTTACAGAGTCACAGTAAATTCATTTTTTTGGAACGGTTCATCGCCTATGGAAATATTTTATTAACAAATTTTTTTTTTGCCTACAAACTGCTGAAGTATCAGGCGATGAATTTTCGGAAAAAGATGAAGATGAGATATTAGAACTCATTGCAATTTCAATTGAAACGATGCTGCTAGTTTCAAGGTAAAAATAAAATCTAGAATGTCTGTATAAGCACCGCATTTGATCATCAACACAGATCAATGCGGTTTTTTCATATGAATTAGTTTCGGCACGAACCCTAACCAATACTGGGGAGAAAGTTTATGGTTTTGCAAAGTCACCGAAGAACCTTGTAAATCATTCTTATACTGTGCAGTATACAATTTTTACAGCGGGAACCATCATAGGGGACGTTTTTGTTTGTCTACAAGAAAACTGGAAAATTAGGCCCATGAGTCGGAGATGGACTGTGGACGGCAACACCGCCCAACGTCACCCTAACCTATGCTCATTCATGTTTGTCATTAGCGTGTAATTTCCTGAAAGCGGCAATAGAGATGGTAGTTGGCGGTAGGAAGGACGATAAGCGTTGGGTTGTGCGGTTGGGATAGTGTGGAAGGCCGGTACGAAGTGTCGTTGGGCGGTAAAAAGGGCAGTTGTGCAGTAGGGAGGTCAGTTGGACTGTAGGTAAATGGGAAGGCGTTCGAACGGTAGAGATAGCAGTTTGGTGGTAGGGAAAGCGGTGCGCAGTGCGCATTGTGGAGATTTGAGCAGAAGACTTAATCCCTTATACTGTACTCATAAGTGAGACAGTAGACTCCTAACCTGGCAATGAATGACCAGGAAGGAGAAGATGGCCTGTGCTAATGAAAAGCAGAGGTGAGTTTCGGAGTTGTATTGAGATTGAAGGGGAATAAAAACCATCGGTCAAGGCTGGTAGTAAATGCCGAGTTACCTTGCTTTCCTCTTGATAGGGCGAAAGCCATAAACTCAATTAAATATTTAAAAAATAGTAATTCTTTAAATTGATTTAAGTTTTATTTGATCGGAATAGAAATAAAAACCTAATCGTGGGCCAAAAGAAATCAAGGATACGGTTAGTAATATTTATACAGTTTGAGAGATTTTGCATGACCAGTTTTACCCGGAAGGAATATTTAAATGATTGCGATATCTAATGGCTAATGGGTAATGGCTAATGATATCTTCCCCAAACTAATTTACATCGTCAATGTAACTCTTTACTCCAAAGTCTTAAAGAAGATATTATTTCTATCACTGACTGGATGAAAAGCAATCAACTATTTCTTNCTTTACTCCAAAGTCTTAAAGAAGATATTATTTCTATCACTGACTGGATGAAAAGCAATCAACTATTTCTTAATCTATCTAAAACAAAACTCATTTTAATTGGCGAACCTAGAATCATATCCTCAATTGGATCAGTCTCAATTAATGTCNCTGACTGGATGAAAAGCAATCAACTATTTCTTAATCTATCTAAAACAAAACTCATTTTAATTGGCGAACCTAGAATCATATCCTCAATTGGATCAGTCTCAATTAATGTCATTGGGAATGAGATCATAAGCGTAAATAGCCTCAAATGTCTTGGCTTAACCTTAGATTCAAATTTTACATGGATCCATCATGTCAACAATGTGAAGAAGAAATCAAGCTTTATCTTTGGAAATTATTACCCTTACCAAAACTACTTTCACAACAAAACAGAAAAATATTAGCAAACGTTACATGATTACATGTTGGGGATTTACGTTTTTTATAAATGATGTACTACACCTTTTCCACATTAGGAGGTGTGCTAAATTTGTCCTCAATTTATCTCGTACTGATAATTTAACTACTAAACTCCTAATTAACTAATTTACCAAATTCTTCAATTTTGAATCAAATTTCATAATTCTTAAGTTTCTAATTTTCATGTTTCTAATTCTAAAGTTCAAAATCTTATTTTTAATTTGCTAGAATTAAGTTAATTGTAATCCGAAAGTGTAAAAACCTAAATTAGGGTACTTTTGATGCATAAATTTAAATTAAATTAAATTTAAATGTGATGGTAGTGACCCTAAGTTTGTTGGCAGTCAGGTTGAGATTATACTATTGAATTTGTGCACTCAATGTTTTTTAACCATTGGCTACAAAACTCAGTTCGTAGAGTGGAATACACAAAACAGTGTTGATATCATTCAGCCTAGTGTGGAACAATGACACATCTCCCATTGTTTCATACGACCCAAGGAGTATTCTATGGGTACCGGTCTCGATCAGTGCCATCTCTTGAGCTAAACTAATATTTCACTGGCATACAAAATATTCTGNCTAGAATTAAGTTAATTGTAATCCGAAAGTGTAAAAACCTAAATTAGGGTACTTTTGATGCATAAATTTAAATTAAATTAAATTTAAATGTGATGGTAGTGACCCTAAGTTTGTTGGCAGTCAGGTTGAGATTATACTATTGAATTTGTGCACTCAATGTTTTTTAACCATTGGCTACAAAACTCAGTTCGTAGAGTGGAATACACAAAACANATTGAATTTGTGCACTCAATGTTTTTTAACCATTGGCTACAAAACTCAGTTCGTAGAGTGGAATACACAAAACACTGTTGATATCATTCAGCCTAGTGTGGAACAATGACACATCTCCCATTGTTTCATACGACCCAAGGAGTATGCTATGGGTACCGGTCTCGATCAGTGCCATCTCTTGAGCTAAACTAATATTTCACTGGCATACAAAATATTCTGTTGGATTTTCAGTCCTCAAGCACTTTGACAAGCTTTCAAGACTTTGAAAGCAGACTACCAGTATCTTCGTGATTAGGCGCCTGGATCCAAGTCAAATACAAAAAATGCCGATGATGTTTTTGCAGCAGAGTTTAAGATAAATGTCAACACCTTACCCCTTTTCATGTATAACAAGTAATGGATGCATAGTAGTGTAACCGTGCTACCGGCCCCAAAAATATTGTTTAAAAGTATATGTAAAACGATTGGGAAGTGCTTCAAGGCAGCAGAACTACTGAACACATGTCTGTGGGATTTCTAGATAAACCATCAATTTACTTTTAAATATTCATATTCATCTCGATGAACGTTGAATTGATTGCCAATGTATAACTTATCTGCATTTCGAAACGATTATTTGGAAAAGTTGAAGAATGTATCTTAATAATTGTTAAATTGGAAAAAGTTAAGGTTGACATTAATGTAATAAATTGTTAATTAATAAATAATAATTGAGTTAATTACATTGAGCACTAATTAAATTTTCAACACAGCTTATATACTCATAAGTAAAAATTAGGCAACATGATTGATTCCCGCTCCAAAGCGGTAGGCTTGAAATATGAAAAACGCATCAAACTTATGTCCAACAGCATTAAAACAATAACCAACAGACTAAGCGATTGATTTTGAACCAAATAAGATTCAGCGCATTAGTCTGGCCTTAGAACGAGGGAACGCATATTTTGGGAACGTTGCCCAAAGGAAAACAGTTGGATGAAATATTTTTTCTTTAATTTTTTTTCACCTATACTCCCAGCAGTTTTAATTTCTTTATTGTTCTTTTATCTATGAGTAAATATAAATATTTTTCCAAATAAAAATAAAAATAAAGTCTTTTTCAACCAAATCAAATAAATATATGCTGCATCCGCGATATATCCCAATAAAGATCGTTAAATATAAAAGTTCTTTTCATTGATCATCATGTTCCACGTCTAGTTCCTTGAACATGTTTGGATTATCTATTTTTGAGTTGTGTGAATTACTTATTTTAAATTTCGGACGTAGAATTACAATGTAGGTGAATAAACATGCTTATATAGTTTTCCATTGATCATTTATAATTATTCACATGTGTGTTTGTTTAATATTGGATTGATGAAATGAGCAAATCGATTGTGAGATGATTATTCAACTTTTTATTAAAAGCTATGTTTTTGGTGGTGTTAATCAAGGTGATCTTAACTCTCGAAAGGATTCAATTTCTACTGGTAATTTCTGATTATAATACTTGAAAATTTCGCTGAACTTTTGATTACACACTAATAATTTATCCCTAAACAATGTTTGAAAAAACAAACGTTTGTACATATTGAACTCTGACCTCCATAGAAATTTTAGCGACATCTACCACATCCTTCCATACTTCATAATGTTAAATTCGTTGACCACAGTATGTCAGAGATCAACTTGAACAGATGTTGGTCTCATTTAAACATTATTCAGATAGGCACTCAGACTCTGCTGGCAAAGTTTCAGCAAGATGTTTTAGATCCCTTCGTACCCTATAAATTTAATTTTATAACCTCAATATATAAGAAGTCAATTTGTACAGACTCATGTTTCATGCGTTCAATGGATGATTTTGGATCTATTTGCAAAGTTTCACCTAGATCTACCAGATACCTCCATAGTCCATTATTGTTAATTTTCATGAACTTTGCATTTAACTTTATACAATTAAATTTCTACCTGATGTGATCTATTCTTTCAGAGTTGCTAACTCGTAATTTAATTTGTAATATTATTTTTCATTTTATTTCCCATAACCTTAGTCAACTGGTTATCTGTATTCTTACAACTGTAATTTCACGAAATGACTATGAAACAAATTAATATCAATTTATAATAATTTATTCAAACGTACAATGTAAAAGTTAATCATATATTCAATAATTAAAGTCTACGAAAAAACGAATTAAAAATAGGACTCGTTTATGGAATGGCTTGTAAATTGTAAAAATCTCATTTGATCGCCAATAATGGATTGGTAATCTATTGACATATGACTTAAGCTGAATTTACGAAGTGGATAATAAACCTAATCAGTAGATGCCTTGGCTCTTCTCCTAGAAAAGTGCCTAGAGTCAAAATACACAATCCAATACCGAGGCCAATCCCTAGAATATTCTGAGATGGTTTGAAAATTCTAGTGAGTGACCTTTGTGTGAACGTAGTCGTGTATTTTTATTTGTTCTCGGATACATACTATGAGCACCATTTGGTTTACTCTAACCTATTACACTGATGTGTAGTGAGAGTTTTTTAAAAATCCAGAGAAGATACAATTATGAATCCCGACTTCTACGTAATTCACAAAACATTTGATTAATTTACCTTTTGAAAATCTCCACATAATCGCAAAAAACGAGTCATTACGAGAGTAGTAGGTTAGAAGAACCGATCCTCTCACCCAACACCAAAAGCGTGAAACGACAAGACGCATAAGATAGCATAAATGTTTTTTTAAGTTTTTTATAATTGAATAGCGTGGGGTGGGGAGGGGGATTCTTTAACAAAATATATGGCGAGCAGATAAATCGAAGATTTTTGTCTTTCCATCCAATTTGCGATGCAGCGAAAATTGATATTGATTGAGATAAAACAAGTCATTGCCTATCCCTAGTGGGGCATTTTTGAAGAATTTACTTTAATAAACATTTTAACCTTTAGTTTCCCTTACTAAGATGACTTCACATGCATTTTATGTTCTTCAGGACGTAGAAATAGCTTATATATATGAGAATGTAATAAATTTATTTGTGTGATTAGGTAACTTGAACTTGAAAGTGGTTTTTATTTTTTAAGTATTGAACTTTGTCGATGCGACTAGGACGGGGATTTACTTCATATCAACTAGTCTCAAAACCTTCAGATTTTACTGCTTGTGACTTTGCGGCCATCACTTCAAGGATCACTGGTTTTTATACATACATACAATGTATTCATTCTAATCTTTATTAAATTAAGCATAGAACACACCAATACTTTCCTCTTACTACATAGTATATGAAATATTTAGTATATTATCCATAATTTTAAAATCGATGTTATTTCACTATGGAGTGAGGATGGTGTGGAGAGGAAGGTTAGGCGTATAACATTACATTGTCATAAGAGGGGAAGCAAATCTTGTTATAGTGCAACTCGGATATTTGGGATTAGTCTTCGGTATATTTTTGGACGCGGTGGAACTTCCTTTTGGCATATGCTCTTGGGTGGAGAAAGAAGAATTTGTAGTAATTTATCGTTTAACAAATTTTTTTGCCGGTATGTTATCAGTTTGAAAAAAACTATTGAAAAGTAGCGTTCTAAAACGATCATTACAAAATGAATTATGATTATTTGAAAATCCAAAAATATGTGTCAACATACCTTTGCAAAATCTGAATATCCAAACAATCATGAGTTTTTAAGCTTGATTTTTAATAACACACCACACTTTTCAATGAATCCTTTGAAATTGAAGCTAATGATAAAAATTTAGTTTATAGGACACATTGCCAAATGTTTATGGGTGTATGTTTTCATTAGTAAGTAGCAAGGTCCAAGAGAATTTGCACAGCGTCCAAAAATCAGATTGTCAGCACTAGTACACCATTGTATTTGGAAAATATTAACAGGTTGTCTCGCCTGTTTTGTCGCTAACTTATAGTCGTCAATAATGTGGAATATATTTTTCTGCTTTGTTCTAAGTTTTGTAATTTGGAGTGCCTTTAAGAAACCAAGGCACAATTTGCCACCAGGTGAGACGTTATTTCGTACTTTAGAACTATAGCAAATCAAATCTAGAATAATAAAACGAAGCAACTTCAAAATTGGCCTAAAACTACTCATATCTCAAGAAACATCCACCCTGTATTCGGTTGTGATTTCATAACCGGTGGTAAAATGGTAACTTCCCATACTTTCTTTAGTTTTCTTCCCCCCTCCTCTCTCTACCATTCTCAACCTTGTCTTACTTGTAAATTTTCCTCTTGATGTCCTATTCATCTGTCTAGCTTACTGTTTTAAATATTCAGCTTGGAGATTTTAACACCCGGTTATATCAGATGTATATTTTTCTATTTATAATTGAAACAAAGAGTCAAACGGAATCAAACAAAGCTTGGTTTGTCTACTCAATGAAATTTTCGCTCGCGTTGCATTCTTCCATTGTCAATATTTTCCCACTCTTTTTTCTTTTCGCATTTCTTCTTAATGTTCTCCTATTNCTTGTCTTACTTGTAAATTTTCCTCTTGATGTCCTATTCATCTGTCTAGCTTACTGTTTTAAATATTCAGCTTGCAGATTTTAACACCCGGTTATATCAGATGTATATTTTTCTATTTATAATTGAAACAAAGAGTCAAACGGAATCAAACAAAACTTGGTTTGTCTACTCAATGAAATTTTCGCTTTNACAAAGCTTGGTTTGTCTACTCAATGAAATTTTCGCTCGCGTTGCATTCTTCCATTGTCAATATTTTCCCACTCTTTTTTCTTTTCGCATTTCTTCTTAATGTTCTCCTATTTTGTATTTTTTTCATGCAAGTCCAATTTTTTCAATCTTTCAATAATGTCCTTTTTTGTTGTTCTATGGGTTACTGCAAATTTTAAGACTCATCAAAGAAATTGGAATAATTCGCAATCTAGAAGTACATCTAATACCTAGATGGTTTTTTATATGTTCGGCTTCTGTTTAGACACTATGTCTGGTCTCACCATTTTAAATCGGCATCCCAGATACAATAACACAAATTTATTTTCACAAAGGAATGGCGTAAATCTATCTAGTTGTNTTTTAAATCGGCATCCCAGATACAATAACACAAATTTATTTTCACAAAGGAATGGCGTAAATCTATCTAGTTGTGTCAATGTTTCTTTACCAGGTCCGCTAAAGTTTCCAATTATTGGGTCAATGATTACATTAATCAGATCTGGAGCATCTAGACCATCATTTACCTTCGAAAAGTTAACAAAAATCTACGGATCAATATTCCATATCCAAACAGGATCAATCTCATCAGGTAATAATTCTTCTTATGATTTTTCAATTTTTTTTACTAATTTTGTCCATTTCCAAATATAAAATAGTTAACCCATTTTATCTTATTTTTCATAGTGGTCATAAATGATTACAGAACGATAGTGGAGGTTAGTAGCCGGGATGAATTCTTGGACCGCATTACTGACTCGGAAGTTTGGTTTAACGAAAGGTGTTATGGGCTTCCACTGGGTAAGGTAACAAAAGTACATACTTTCGCTTGAAACATGATGATAATCCGACACAATAGTATAACTAGGATTGTGACACACCAATTACTTCAATAAATACCCAGGTATTTCCTCCACAGCAATTAGCTGCTGTATGCTGCACTAGAGGATACAGTGGACTCTTGAAAGTGAACACGGGTGGTCCAATGTTATTTGGAAAGTGGGGTTTTGTGAAAATGTTTCTGTATGGGTCAGGTGGTTAGATGTGAAGAGACTTCTACATTCACAGTATCCATGTGAGACTTTGATCGCTTTAGACAGTGACAAGTATTAGTTAAAATCTCTCCTGTGAGATAAGGAGACACTTTGGCTAGTGCAAAAATGAACTGGCTGCTGTAATTTTTGTCTCACAGTAGCGAAATGGTAACAGGGGACTAATGCATAAAAATTTTGGCTCGTAATACTTCCATAATGTTTCGAGCAAAGCCATTTTCAATATTTACTTTAAATTTGATCAAATTGTATGACATTTTGGGCACGTTCATACTGTGTGAGTCAGACATTAATTTCGCTCGAGAGATGAAAATTAGACTTCAGGTTTTACTTGCAAGGCATGAATTTTTTGGTAAATGAAAACGTGTAATATGTAGCTTAAATCAATCTGAAATAGTTTGGAACCATAAGTAATCCTTCTAGTTCAATCACAATGAATCATTGAGACACTGTTCAATAAAGTTTTAAAATATTGAATAATGTAATAATCATGAGTGACGGAGAGAAGACCTGAATAACATTTTCAAATTTCTACAACAGAATGTCCAAATTTAAATTTAATAATTGACACCCAACGCTTAGGATTTTTGAAGTGAAATTTTTGTTTTTGTTATTCAAAAGGCTAAAATTTTAAAATACTTGTTTTAAGCGCATTTAGTGTTTGATTTGGTGACGACATTAGTCACGTGAAGCGTTCCAGGGGTTCTGGGTACCGAGTTGTGGCAAAGAATTTATTCTTATGATTAACTTCTTTCTTAATTAAATAAATTGATGTTCATTCTCTAGATATTCTTGATTTTATTTCAGGGTTGGCGTTGTCTAAACAGAATTTTTGGGTCCAAACACGTGCGATCACTCATAAGATGATGAACAAGTATGCCTTCCATAAAAACGGTGTGATGAAGGACCTGGTATTAGAAGGAATAGGAGAATTCATTAAAACACTAAAATTGGAAATACTTTCATCAGGTGGAACTGTATGCATACACAAACAATTTAACGTCATTTTTCTCCATACAGTGTGGGCAATGTTTACATGTGAACGACTGAATACTGAAGACCCTGTTATTAAAAAGTTACTTGAAGCGAGTGACAATTATATCAAATCTGGAAAATTTGGCGGAGGAATAGCCAATTTGTATCCGTCTTTAATTCATTATTTTCCAGGGTTAACTGGATTCTCACAACTAAAAAAGATGTCCAAAGAATTTTGTGACGCTTTGGAAGTAAGTACGGATTAGTTATAATTAAATTTATGAATTTGGAAGTTAAATTCCTTTGATTGAAAAAGAGAATGCTTGGGTATTTATCGATTCCACAAACGTTTTGAATTTCCATGTATAATTTTTCCTGTACACTTTGATGTGTGGTAAGCAACATCATCAAAAAATTAACATAATTTGCAGTTGTGTCTGTGCCACCTTGAATCAAGTCACTGAAAACGACTTTGTAGTTGTCATCTGCAAAAAGCATTCATGCCTTAGAAAATAATACTCGACAAAATCTAAATAACAAACAACTTTTTCGCTTCCAACAAATTCGGTTATTCGATTTGTTTTGAAATTTCTACACAATATTGCCAAATCATATCTAAATATATCTTGTGAAATATAACTCCTATGTTGCTCCCTTTTGGAGTTTTCAATAAACTTAAAATAAATGTGAAACTCAAGTAAGTAAAAGCAGTAGCGTTGGGAAATGTTACGTATGAGAAATAGTGAATATGATATAAAGTCGGGCAAAAAAAAATGTTTTGTTTTAATCTAATACTGGTCATGTTTTAAATAGGCATTTTGCGGGTAGCATATCCGGCGGGTTTGCGGAATATCTGATATCCGGCGTGTTTTGATTGCCGGATATCGGGTATCCGTGGCGGACATCCGGCATGCTTGCTTCATTAAGCTTGTATTGCACATAATTTTTATTAAAACAAGATGCGTTTTGACTCATTTCCTGCGAACGTGCAAGAGTCAATTTTTAAACTCTCTAATACATTTAATATATACTCCAATATATTAAATCTAATAAAATTATTAATTCATTTCTTAAGATTTCTGAAAAAATTGTCTAGAAAATTATCCGCGCGGATAGCTATAAGTATAAGTATAGCATTTTCTTGTAGTTACTACATGAAAACTTTATTAATGCAAACCCTTGGATTGACTCCAATCAACTATTGTATCTACTTCGCTGAAGCTATTTTTGAGCACATTTGTCGCAGTCGTAATTGGAAATGTGTTAATGCTTTATTAATTATGTTTATCAATTGTCAATCCTCCCTAAACCTTGTGTTGACGCTAGATTCATCAAAAATCATATTCACATTTTCATCAATTTGAATTTTAAATGCTATTGTACACTTATGTTTTTATTATAGCAACAAAAATATGCGCTGGCACTATAGTTAGATAAATTGGTACTTCGTTTTTTCCCTATTGAACCTATTTGAAGTACACATTCCTCCTATCGAAAACAAAACTTTGCGTCTGACCATTTCAAACCACATCGAGCAATTTTAACCGATTCCAACAATACTCACTCCTAACCTTTCTATGACTTCTAATAATGCCTTTAAGCTGTTATTTATGAATTCTGTTCGGTTTACGAGTAAAATGTGTATTATATTTGTTGTTAATTTCAAGACTTTCATATAAAATTGGGCTGGCAATTCCACTGTATAAAGTTCAACTAACTACGAAATCTCACCATATTAAATAATCATCAGTTGTTGGATGTTATCGAATTCCCAATTCATAATTTTTCAATCTAAATTTGCTCACATCCTCTTCTATACTTCGGTTTTTGTGATTCGATAGCTTACAATGAAGGTTTCAATGAACCCTATATTTTCCGACTGTGACTCAGGGACTTTTGATTTTCCTCAAGTTTACCCCTAACTTTTCTGTCAATTGACAGAATTAAAATACGCTATTAAGTACCTCACCAGTTTGTTAGAACATAAACACTTCATTAGTATGTACCTCGGAATTCGCTTATACTCTACTGATAAATATAAAAATCTTTAAACGTTGTTGTCACTCGTGTAACCAACTTATATTTTCACAGAGCATAGTTGCTAAAAGACGTTTGGAAGGATTCTATAAAACTGAACCATTAAGCTTCATCGATGAATTCCTCAGAGAGATAGAGAGAAACAAGCACTTGTCTGACAACCCTCTTGAAAACATTTTCACAGGTAATTGTAAATCAATTATGACTGTGAAACTCAACCGAATAGGTTTCACTTTCTCGTGACCAAGCCTCTTATTGAATATTCAGTGAGGAAAACATTTAATGCATTAACTCTAGATTGAAAATTATGAAACGTCAACAAAAGTATCATGAATTTTGGCAACCTTGTCAAAAAGATTTACTTCTACATAAATCACAAACTGCGGGATTATAAAAATTACAAAATCCAAAATTAAAATTTCTGTTTTCGAGTTTGATTATTAACAAAAAGTGAGAACTGGTAAAAGAAAGTAGAAAGGGATTTTGCAGCCCACTATTCGAAAATGAAAATTACACAACTGCCTCCTCATGCTTTTACTCCGTTTGTCACAGGTATAGCTCAAGCGGTTCACATTAACCTCACTACCAATTCTGATTGTTAGTTTGAAATTTTCAAAAGCATAAAATTATTTTAATTATTTTATTACTACTGACGTGAAAACTAAGAATGTGATTATTATTAGAAATTAGAACTAATAATCTCGGGGCAACTAAACTAAACCGGGAATAAAAGAAATGGCATTAATGTATCGGGTTGAAATGTTTAATCGTCTGCCAACGAATTATATAAATATAGTCTAGTCCACAAAACTGACGATGTTTATAATTTTTGAAAACTTTTTTTCTTTTTTCAGAAAAGAATCTGGTAGCCCTTCTTCAGGATATTATTATTGGAGGAAATGACACGCAGTCCCACACACTAAAATTTGCAATTCAGTATTTCATAATTTATCGAGAAGTTCAGGTGAAAGCCAGAGAAGAAGTCGATCGTGTCATTGGAAGAAATCGCATAGTTTCACTAGAAGATTTTTCAAGGTAATCGATGCAAATTTTGCTATAAATATGGAGTTACAATATAATGGCCCGATTCCCGCAATTGTATAGAACGCTTCAAGTACTGTAAGACTATGATACTATGAGATTAATACAACTATGAAACGTGACTCATTATAGAGTTCTCTGATTTGTTGAAAAAATTATGAGGCTCCCGCTAGTTCTAATCTCTCAGAGGCATGTACAGGGTGAGTAATCTTTTTTAGTACCCTAGAAAGCATGCTTTCACATGACGTCATTTTTCCATGTCACCGCGAGGGTGTTTTATATTAAAATTGACAGTCGGCTACGGCAGAATATTGAAAGAAATAACCAAAAGCTACAAGTGGGCGGGATTTAGATTGAAAAGAAATGAGAGTGTGGCATATGCTTCGTAAGTAGTCTTCACTTTTTGTCTCAATTGAATTGAAAAATTTAAGACTTAGTTAAGAAGCATAGTGCAGCAGGGTCATTCCTGGACTTGGTTTTTACTCTCAGTTAAGGACGAATTAGAATTACAGCATGGCGTATTCGCACAAAAATAAAGGAGAGAAGCAGAGTGAGGGGTCGGGAGGTTCTCTGTTGAGCGAGGTGGAGTAGATCCCAAGGTATCATACCCTATTCTCTACTTTGGCTTTATTCACTCAACTAACCACCTCTTACCATCGCCATTATAGAATCCCCTTTCTTAAAAAATAATCCTTTTGATTTGATATCCGCAAATATTCCAAGCAACCACATAGGTTGGGAGGAGCTATGGTGAAAGTAGAGAAAGAGGGTAATAAAAAAGATTACTCACCCTGAATAAATGTCATAGTCCCTCAATGCAATCCTCCACTCAAACTCAAGAGAAACAAATTCTGTTTGAGAGGAGTTGTGGGGATGGGAACAGATTTTCTCAACTGTGTAGTGACTTTATGAACACAGGCTAGTTGTCCCCTTGATAATCTTCCTTACACCTTTCGGTTAAGAATAGACAGCTGTTAATTCTATCACAACTTCTCTATCATTTTTGTTCCCGTAAATTTTCTATAATCTCAAAGTACTATGAGCCTTGATACTATCAGGCGCTCTATAAAATTACTGGAATTGGCCCAATATTTTTACATATACATATTTTAGCTTACCATATACACAAGCAACGTTGAGTGAGATACAACGGCTTTCCACTGTTGTCCCTTTGGTTCCCAGAATACCCAACATAGATAGTCGCGTTGGAGGATATGATATTCCTAAAGTAAGTCTTCATAGAATCATTTTTAAATCTCAATATACCTGTATATTCGTATGTTAAAGGATACATTAGTCTTATGCAATTGTTGGAGCGCAAACCACGATGAGTCTGTCTGGGAGAATCCATACGAATTCAAACCGGAAAGGTTTATTGGGGATGTTGGCATTAAAAACGCTTCTAAAATTCTTTCTTTCGGTTCCGGTAATGTCCAATTTTAGAAAGTAATTGCTTGTAAATTTAATCTGAAATAATTCATATTGATTTTTTACTACTTCAAATAGGGAAACGTAGATGTCCCGGAGATCAAATTTCTAAAACAAATTTGATGCTCGTATTGGTTTCTTTTATTCAGAACTTTGAATTCGAAGTGGATCCAGTATCAGGTGCACCGGACCCACATAATGACATACACGGCTTAGCCCGAGATGCGCTTCCGTTCAATATTTTTATTAACATCAGAGACTGAATTGAAGCAGAATTTAAACTTTAGAATAATATTTAGAAGCTATTCCATAATTTGTCGGCTACAATGGACGTCGGCTATAACGAATTTTTAGGGACCGTTCATAACACCCGATATCGGGTGTTAACACCCGATGTTTATTATAGCCGAATAATGAACAAATATAAAATTTAAAGTTATGTTCATGTCATCCGATGTTTTGACTTTTCTTAGTTCAATTATTTTGTTTTCTAGATACTGCAGCCTCACAATCCAATAAACCAAGAATGTACTTGAACAGAAAAAAATGTAGATAAAACTGTGTGGAATATTTTCAGAATTCTGCAATGATTTACTCACGGTTTAGAGATGCTGTAACAGTGGATAAAGAATATTAGATAATTAAAATTTAACAATTGTCTTATTTTGTCTACTGCGCCACGGAATAATAGGAAAAACGTTGGTGCAGTGATTCAAAACTTCAAATCATTCATTCAGAACGCATTTTATTAAATTGGCATAACTTNGCAGTGATTCAAAACTTCAAATCATTCATTCAGAACGCATTTTATTAAATTGGCATAACTTTTTCAACATAATATGGTCTGGTTCATCTCTCACGATGATGAAATGAAGGGCTAGACCGCAAGATATGGTTCATTACACCCGAGTGTTNCTGGTTCATCTCTCACGATGATGAAATGAAGGGCTAGACCGCAAGATATGGTTCATTACACCCGAGTGTTCATTGTAACCGAGTTCATTATGACCGAGATTTTTAATATTAATTTCGCTATCTCTAGGCAGGGACCGANAGTGTTCATTGTAACCGAGTTCATTATGACCGAGATTTTTAATATTAATTTCGCTATCTCTAGGCAGGGACCGAAGGTTCAGGTTCATTATAACCGTGGTCCCATTACACCCCGGGTCATAATAGGCGAGGTCCATTGTACTTTGTAAAGTGATTATGATTACTCATTATCTTTTATTAGCATAGTTTTTCCATACCAGTGCGAAAATTGTGAAAAAAATAACATGACACTTTTTACAGTACCAATGTACAAATTTTGTTTACTGTGCAACTGTANAGTGTTCATTGTAACCGAGTTCATTATGACCGAGATTTTTAATATTAATTTCGCTATCTCTAGGCAGGGACCGACGGTTCAGGTTCATTATAACCGTGGTCCCATTACACCCTGGGTCATATAGGCGAGGTCCATTGTACTTTGTATAGTGATTATGATTACTCATTATCTTTTATTAGCATAGTTTTTCCATACCAGTGCGAAAATTGTGAAAAAAATAACATGACACTTTTTACAGTACCAATGTACAAATTTTGTTTACTGTGCAACTGTAAGTTTAAAAAAGAAATTATAAATTTTTTTTGTATTCTGCCTGTTAGTCTATCTTGACTTTGTCAATTGAAGAGCTTAACTTTTTGCAGAATTTTTGTGATTTACATTTGTTGAATTTTAGTTTGCACTTTTGAAAAAATTTTTTAATTTTTTTGATTGTCTTTTCTAATAAACATAATAATTTTGTGTTTGTAATTTTGTGTGTTCTTAATATTCTGTATACAAATTAGTCTGAATTTGATAGTAAACAATTACGGAAATTAGGATTGAGGAATTACATTTACTGAACTTCAATGATTTAGATATTCATGTCGTTGTAATTTCATCGAACTTGTGCGTACTTACTAAGCACTTGTTGATATATTTCTAGAATCAGCTATAATACTAATTTGAAAGTATAATATTCCTGACGACAAAACTGGTTTGATATAAACAAACTCAAGAACTAATTTACTGACAGCAATTTCCAAGTTAAGTAACTAAACTTTATCCAGTTGGTTCATTTGGATAACATCATCAATTTTATATTGGTTTGCCTTGATTTGGACCTGTTTTTTATGTGAAAATTGATGATAAGAAACTGATGACTAGTAAACGCTATACTACGCCAGAAAAGCTAACTTGACAAGAGAGAATAAATTACTCAGATATTATTTTCAACGTGACAAGTATATTGATACACACATAACTAAATACAGCTCGATCAGACAATCATTCGTCTGGAGTACTCATTTTAATTTTCATACGCATTATTCGCATTAATGATTTCATTTAGAAATGATTATTGAGTTTTTTACAACAGCGATATTAATAATCTTCATTTGTTGGTTCCTATGGGAAAATAAAAGAAGATGGAATTCCCCTCCTGGTGCTTCAACTTATGTTCTCCTGGTGCTCAACATTTCTGCGATTGACTCATTGTGTTTATAATAAATTTTACATTTTTTAAACAATACCTCTAAGGTTTCTCATATTGGGTACTCTGCCTCAAATTTTTGTTGTTAGTACAATTACCTATTTGGCATTTGATAAGCTGTCAAAACAGTATGGAGACATAATGAGTATCAAACTTGGGTTTGTGGACGTAGGTAATGTAAAAATTCTTTTCAAATGAGTGGTATGCAAAAAGCATACCTCGTTCTTTTCGCTCAGAAGCTCAGTTCAACTATTTGAGTAAGTACATCTATTAATGTTGCATGGACCCATAAAAGGAATTTTCGAAAAAAAATTTATGCCACTTTTTCCAAAAACGTCTACCGATGGTCAACTACGTGCAGATAATGTTCATTTTGGTTATATTCCTATCCACTTATTTTTTTCAAATTTTGCACCAGATAAGCCGGCTAATTGGCTTTGTTTTTCCAATAAAGAATTTTAGCGGGGCTGGTTACCATTCAGGTTGCATAGGCGCAAATCTAGGGTATGAAATTCCCCATATACAAGGTTTGGCAGTGGTGCTAAGGATAGATGAAATAACAACCCCATTGGTCTAATTCGCTTCAACTAGCTGCTCAATTACACCAGTATTGAGGCAAGTTAATGGGGGCTCTGAGGGCAACTTCCGTATTGCAGCTACGTAGTCGGCGAGAGTGACACTAAATTAATGCAATATACAGTAAGCTACATTTCATGAAAAATTATTATAACATCTTCTTCTCAATTGTATACTTAATGATTTGCAAAATATTAGACCAATGGTTATTAGTTTTAAATGAAGAGATACTGTGGACGCCATCTTATCTTTGCCTTAAGGTATTATTGTCGAAGGTTTCATACAGGCAACGCTCGTCAGATTAAAGGCGCATAATGATGTAAACATTCTAAACGCTTTTTCTATTGCAGGTTTTTAAGGTATTGTAATGAAGAAATATTTCTTTATAGGATCCTTTAAGTACTATTTAGCTCCAGTCAGATTANGTTTTAAATGAAGAGATACTGTGGACGCCATCTTATCTTTGCCTTAAGGTATTATTGTCGAAGGTTTCATACAGCAACGCTCGTCAGATTAAAGGCGCATAATGATGTAAACATTCTAAACGCTTTTTCTATTGCAGGTTTTTTAAGGTATTGTAATGAAGAAATATTTCTTTATAGGATCCTTTAAGTACTATTTAGCTCCAGTCAGATTAATTTTAGTGCTGAATAATGTTGTACGCAAAGTTCTATTAAAATCTAAACAAAATTCGAAAAATACCGGTTCCAAGATCTCTGCAAGAGATGAAATGAAATCTGTCTTCCAAAAATATGAAATAGAAACAGAATCGCATTTCGTACATAAAAGTTAAGTCTTGTTTGTGGTGACTTGGATTTACAAAAATGTCTAGAAAAAATGATGAGATATTTTCTGCGAGGATTTTTCACTACTACCAAAATTTTGCAATTCATGACAAGAAAATCATCATCCAAAATTTTGTCGTAGAGGGTATGAGTAAACTAATATTTTATGATATTGTTACAGTTATACTGTTGTTAGTTTTTTTTTCTCTACTATAGTTTTTTNCGGTAGTTAGTTTTTTTTTCTCTACTATAGTTTTTTTTCTATAGTTAATTTTCTTTTCTTATGAAGATAATTTTTTTATTATTCTAAATTATTTTAGATAATTTATACATTTACTTACCTTTTCTTTGTTAAACTTCCTTTTGTTTACTAATTATTAAAATAAGAAGATTAAGTCTATTATTATTATTCTATTGTCTTGAACTAATAATAGATAGTTTTTCACGAATTACGCTAGTTGACAAGGGTATATAAACCCGAGATTTTTAGTAGGAGATCATCAGTCCAATTCTAGCTCTAGCCTTAGTAGCTTCTGCTAAATTTTAAGTAGGAAATTGGGAGAAGCCAGTAATGAAAATTGGTACAATTATTGTTCAAAGATTTTTTTAGAGTTTTAGTTTGAATTATTTATTAAATAAATAAAAAAAATGTGTTTAACAATTTTTGTTGTTTTATTGTGTACACTTATTGAATAGGGTTTTTTTTTATGATTAATTATTGAGTTGGTATACAGTCAGAGGCAACCATAGCCCTGACTACTCAAAATTTCACAAAGACAAAAATTGTGGGAAAAAGATAATTTCAAAATAAGTTAAAGTTGAAAAGAAGTTTTTGAATTTGTGTTATTTTCAATTATTTTATTTTTTTTTAATTATTTAAAATTAAAACCAAGAGGTTGGGAATTTGGAAATTTCGTCCATCTCAATTAAAGGTGAGTGGTCGATTTTTACCAAACTATAACAATATTTTTAAGAAGTATTAGGTTTCTATTTAGACAAAGTTTGAACCTCTACCTGGCTGTCGTCCCGAGAAATTATCACCAGAAGAATTGAAGAAAGTGGAGGAAGTCTTTCATCGTCACTCCAACACACCTGTCCGCATTGCAGCTAAACGTGTCAATTTTACGAGGTCTACCATGTCGGATATCAAAGTGTACAAGCTGAGGATTAAGACTAAGACCATGGAACAGTAACTGAAATATGGCAAAGATAAGCAGCAGCAATTGATAACCAGCCTTAGAAAAAGTTTCAAAATTGCACGAAAGAAATTCCTCGTCACGGATGAAAAAAATTACGTTACATTTGACCATTTCCATTTGGCGGGCACAAAATGAGTGAATGCCTTGGACCATGCTGCGTCGGATAATGAAAAAAATTTATCTAAATCACCAAATTCAGCAGTAAATATCTTGTTTGGCAGGAGATTGACGAAATTAGGAATGTTTCTGAGTAATTTGTTTCGGAAGGGGCCATGAACTAAAAAATCTACTTTCGAGCGTCTGAAGCAACAATTACTTCCTTTTATACACAAGCATCACGAATTAGAACACGTTTTATTTTTTCTTGATCAGGCACGTTCACAATTCGCCACTACTGATGTAGACATTCTAAGTCAGAAAATTGTCTATTTTGTACCAAAATCTCTAAGCCCCTTAAACAAGACACAGGCAAAAGGAATTTAAAATTTTGGTCTATTGCAAAACTTAGTACTGTCAGATAGCTAAACAACCAAAAACCATCCAAGGTTTCAAGCTAATTTAGAACAAAATTTCCAAAAAAGCACCGAAAGGAGTAGGAAAAGAGGTAATAGGACATGCCTACTAGAACCTTCGAGGAATCGGATTCAAAAAAGTCAGCAGGGCGATGTGTGACCTTTGAAACAACGGTATATCTTAGTTAATATTTGTGACAAATTTTCATTCCAGTATACTTATTGGTTGATTTGCAATCTCAGTTTAAAATTTGTGCCTCTACTTCCCGGACACCCTTTAAAATCTAATATCAGCCAAAAAGAATGGTGTTATTCATACACATGTGGCAAATAGCAATCGTGAATTTAAGCTCCATTTGGAGATGATAGACTGTATAAGCAGGGTGTTTTTGATTTAATCATTTGATTTAAACCATGGTTTATTTAATGGTCGGAACTAAGAAGTTAAGGTGGTGGTTTTTGTTATCCATATAATTGCCAGCTTATAAAAACCAATAGTTGGTTTAAACCACCTATTTTTTTTTTTAAAAACCAGGTGATTTAAACCAAATAATAAAAACCAAATAAACCCCGAATTATNATTGCCAGCTTATAAAAACCAATAGTTGGTTTAAACCACCTATTTTTTTTTTTAAAAACCAGGTGATTTAAACCAAATAATAAAAACCAAATAAACCCCGAATTATAATTTTTCGTAATATAATTTTGAAGAAACTTTAGTCAAAATAACAAATTTTATTACAAAAAAAGTCCATAAAATATTTTAAATTAAACGCTTTTCTGATTCTTGATGCGTCTTTAACTAATTTCTTTTTCAGGCTCATTTGCATTGAATCATAGCTTACAACGTTTTCTATTTAGTAGTGATTCATTTTCTTTGGTAAAGTAATTTTTACAATATTTGGTACACCCTTTGATTTTTTGGTCCTGTTTGCCTGAAATAGCAATTCCCATGAGATTGCGCCCAGCAATTCTTCGGCAATTATTGCTGAAAGCAATTGATACCATCTATGAATTATTGCTGAAAAACTATTGCTTTGATCTGGGGTAATTCCATTGCCCAGCAATAACATGGAAATTTACACCATTTTAAACTTATAATACAAGAACTTTTTTTTTAAAGTTAAAAACTTTTGTCTCTTCCCACCTGAAACTTCTGCAATAATTGCTAAACTAAGCAAGAAAAACCGATTTGCTGGTTCTTTATTGCTTACAGCAATTATGACAACAGTCAGCAATAAATTGTTTGTCATCAGCAATTATAATTGCCGGTCGTATTCCATCAACTGCTTACATTTGCTGAAGGATTGTTGAGGGTAATCATTCAGTGGAATCGCCACTTAAGAGTTGATGGAGTAAGNCTGAAGGATTGTTGAGGGTAATCATTCAGTGGAATCGCCACTTAAGAGTTGATGGAGTAAGTCGAATGCTTTTTCTTATATTAAATAAAAATTATATTTTTTTGGGTTGTTATAAAATTTGATTTGACCAAAATAAAATTAAAAAAAATTAAAAAAAAAATTTTTAATAAAAACCACGGTTTAAACCAAATAAACCCGGTTTAAACCAATAAACCAGGTTTTTTGGGTTTTTATAGAAAAAACCAAAAAAAACCAGAAACCCTGTGTATAAGCAACAAGAACCAATTACGTGAAATTTGCATCAGAAATTTGAACAGATGGATAGACAAACAGACGAAGATTCGGTCTATCGTTTAAATAATTTTATGCAAAACTGGGTGACTCTATTTTTAACGATTTCGATACTAAGTGCTGACAAGACAATCTTTTATCTCTAAATCGCATCCTTTATACTACTTCAACTGGTGTATCCAAACAGTCTTGTTTCTTGAACTTTAGTGAGAAACAATTGTTTATTTGTGAAAATTGATGCCAAACAACTTACGTTTCCTCTTATTTTGTAAGAATTTGATTCCTCACTATTGTCACAAAATAAAGATGTGACAATAGTGCTCAATTCTATTTTACTCGAAGCGCCCTTGTGGTATAATTCAAATAAATAGAGACTCTATTCTTGCACATTGGCCCAATTCCCGCTATTGTATAGAACGCTTCATAGTACTGTCAGACTATCAGACTATCGGATTAATATAACTATGAAACGTGATTTTTGGAGATCTCTGATTGGTTGAAAAAACTATGGGCTTCCGCTAGTTCTGATCAACTCAGAGGCATGTATAAATGTGATAGTCCCACAATACAATCCTCTCCACTCAAACTCAACACAATCAAATTCTGTTTGAGAAGAGTTGTGGGGATGGCAAGAAATTTTATCAATTGTGTAGTGCCTTTATGAACACAGGTTAATTGTCCCCTTGATAATCTTCCTTACACATTTCGGTTAGGAATAGACAAAGCAGTTAATTCTATCACAACTTTTATATCATTTTTGTTCCCGTAAATTTTCTATAATCTGAAAGTATTAATGAGCCTTAATACTATCAGGCGCTCTATACAATTGCGGAAATTGGACCATTATATTTTGACAAGTAGTATAGGTAAAGCCGACACTTAGTAATGCTGGTTAAGATTTTGTACAACATTTTGTAAATTCAAAACTAAATTCGATTAAAAATTTCAATTTAGGCTTAAGTCTTGCCTGAAATAATTATCCCAAGCTACAGACTCATCCGTAAGGCTTCAATGAGTTGCAGGTTTGCTCAAATCGAGAGTTCACAAACTTCATTTGTTTACTTGAACGCATGACAAACCTATCTCGAGCTCTCGATACGAATGTGTGATTCGGGCACGTGATACTTTCAATGGGCTAATCACATATTATTTACTCTTAAGTCTCCTATAGGTTAAGAGAAGTAAATTTAATGTAATTAAATGGTGTTGGTATACAAATCGTTGCAAGTTTATCGGATTCATATTTTCTTGCCAAACACATACCAATTTTGCGCACTCACCAAACTATATCCACTTGGTAAGTGTGATAAAAATGAAAGTCGGCGAAGGTAGACAAAATTAAAAAACTTTTCTACCAAACAGTTATGCATTTTATATACTATGATAGCAGTTTTAATGTTATATGAATTAATGTTCGACTTGACAAAGTTTCTTTATTTTGACAACATCTTATAAGTTGGCCTTGGTCTGCTTTTATGTAAAAATTTATAATTCTACAGTGTGTTCGAATAAGAAGGCGAAAATTCGGCACTAGCGTTTTTAAAAATCCCACAAATTAGAGTCTTGTGACACTTTTTAAGTTAAGAAGAGTTAACAAAACTTTGGTAGAAACAATTTTCAGGAACTTGAGCAGTTCATAATGTATGTAAAATTTTCACATATACTCAATTTTTAATTTTTCGCAAAATCATTTTTCAAAAATTTCGCCTTCTTATTTGAACGCACTGTATATGTTGATAAGTAAAACAAAGTTATAGCGTATTAGCACAAATAAAGCTGAATTTCCAGTTTTTTTTTGTGGTTCGAGCCGTTAAGTAAAGTAACTAAGTGACTCATTATTTTGAATCTCATATAAAATACGCATCATTTAATACTGTCTGGATATAGAAGAAATCAAGTGTTTGACTTGAGAAGAATTATTATTCATATAACGCAAACAACAACACAATTTCGCTGGACTCCATCGCATCATTTTTCACACATTAATTAATTCATTTGGAAATTATGATTGTATTATTTACAACAGTGATATTAATACTCCTCACCTTATGGTTTTTATGGGAAAATAGAAAAAGAAGCACCTCACCTCCAGGTGCTTCAGCTAATTCATTACAACGACTTAATGTGCTAATAAAATTTTTTTACATTCCTGACATAGGTCCTTTAAGGTTTCCCATATTAGGTACACTGCCTCAAATTTTTGCAGCTGATCGAATTAGCTATTTGGCATTGGATAAACTTTCAAAGCAGTATGGTGACATAATGAGTATCAAACTTGGGTTTCTGGATATAGGTAATGTGAATTTTTCTCTAAATATTTAGACCATAAACTCAGTAGTTGTCACCCATTTACTTGATTTTGGTTCAGTAGTTGTGGCTGCATCTTTTGAAACCATGAAAGATTTGTGTCTCAAAGACGAAATGGTTGGGAGACTTTGTGAAGGGATTTGGTGGGATAGGAATTTGAAAAAAAACCAAGGTAGATGGAAAGTTTATTGAGTTCAATTACTTTACTTTAAATATGAGAATACTTGATAAATAATTCCAGGACTTGGTTGGTCCAACGACGAACCTTGGGTTGAAATGCGAAAATTTTGTCGAGAATCTCTACGCAATTATGGGTTCGGAAGTCGTGGAGCAATGGAGAATCTCATTATGGACGAATTACAAGAACTTGTAAAGTACATGGATGAACAACGACAACAGAACCATGAAGGACGAATAAAGTTTACCACAAGCTACTTCAATTTTAGTTTTATGAATTTAATGACGAGCATGCTAATAGAGAAGCGATTCTCCTATGACGACCAGGAACTTCAACAACTTCTTGAATATGGTCATAATTTCAGTAAAAATGGCATAATAGGAGCCGGAATTCTCACAGCTTATCCATTTCTGAAGTCTGTTTTTCCTGAGATGTTGGGCTATAAATCTCAGATAGAAGCTATTCAGGGGATACAAGCCGTAGCTCAGGTAATATTTATTTTTAGTGTCAAGTAAATAGAGGAATTTAAATATTAGGTTTAGGTCCGAACAGACCTAATTTTTCTCGACTTTCACACTCTCCCTTTAGGCTGACTATGCTGTAAATTAAGAGGTTTAAATATTAAGTCCAGACAAACATTTGCATGATTGCTTAAATGCAACGATAAACCACCCGTAAAGTTTAATAAAACTCGTTTCAATCTTAATACTTTAGATGACGAGCACTGATTCCTCAACTTCCGGTTTCATAAGAATAATCTGGTAAAATTTCGAAATAATTTAAATGTCGATAACTTGATTAAGTGTCAAGGGAACAAAGTGAGGCAGAGACTCTTTGAATTCTTCTTCGCACAATTGCCTTTCAGAACAGGTAAATTAATTGTGTTTTAAATTATAAAAGTTGTTTTTATTTTTTATAACTTTGCCTACATTTAAACTTTACCTTCACTAATAGGCAAATTATGTAAGAATTTTTTTTCACACGCAAATTTCATAGTAAAAAATAATCTTACATATTCTGCATGATACTGGTTGACTCCGTGAAAAAAATTTGTTGATCACGATAACCTTCTTTCCAAAAGGTTTACTTTGATTAGTATCCACAGAAAATGGATTAGCTGATTATTTCTTTGGACCCATCACTTACTTTTTTTTTGTTTCTGAATTTCTTCTCACCCAACACTTAATTAATTATTAAAAAGATTACGTAATTTACGATTAATAATAAAACAAATGAAACTAAAAGTAAAATTTTTTTTATAAACTGAAGAAAAACAAAAGAAAACAAAAGTCTTGGTTTAGACTTAATTTCAGACATAAAGTGAGAGGGAATTAGCTCTGGAATTGAGTTTTTGAAAGACGGACTAAGTTTAGAGGAAGGAGAAAGTCCTCCTACGTCACTGATTCTTGGTTTCAATCTCATAATTAGGTTTGGTTCAGACCTAAACCTAATATTTAAATCTTTCTAATATCTACACATGGAGCATAGTACGGAGTGGTCTTTTAGTGGATGCCTAAAGTATTTCAATTCACCCAATCTTTCATTTTTCACCCTAGAATAAAATTCCACATGTGGGTATTTATGAAGTAGTAAATGAACATAGTTTGCCGCAGCAATGACTACTGACATTTCTTCTACAGTCCAACCAGTGTTTTTAGGAAGACTGGAAGTTACTTTTGACCCATGCTATTTGCTGGAGAAAGGGGTGCTCCAAAAATTATTGCCAGTAGGACTCCTTAAAGCAAATTTTTTTAGATGATACTGTTTACATGTTTCAGAAAGATTATGCGAAAGTAGAGAGGAGAATTTTTTTAATCAAGTCTCTGCGACATCTAGAAAAAAAGTTACGATGTTTTGAAAATTTTAATTTCGGAACATTCGTTTGGGACACCTAACTTCTCATGTACATTGTCCCAAAAGAATGTTCCGAGATTACAATTTTCAAAAAATCGTAACTTTTTTTCTAGACGTCATAGAGACTTGATTAAAAAATTCTCCGTTCTACTTTCGCATGATCTTTCTGAAACATGTAAACAGTATTATCTAAAAAAATTTGCTTTAAAGAGTCTTACTGTCAATAATTTTTGGAGCACCCCTTTCTCCAGCAAATAGCATAGATCAAAAGTAACTTCCAGTCGTCCCAAAAACACTAGTTGGACTGTATAGCCACAGGTTTCCAACGCGAATCTGGCTTTTCATTCAAAAGTGTGTTANAAACACTAGTTGGACTGTATAGCCACAGGTTTCCAACGCGAATCTGGCTTTTCATTCAAAAGTGTGTTAATTTTAAGTTTGCTAATTATTGATGCAATCAATTTTGGTTAGCGAATTTCGTTAGTTTGTAGAATAGCGTTGCAACGGGGCATTATTTGCTGGTAAGACTGTTTTGGATAATTACTGTATCATAAGTTAAATTATCTTTGTCGCAATTAAGTTAAAATGTGGCGGATTTCCGGATGAAATGGTCAAGTAGCGTAAGGTGTAAAAGCAATTCTAAACAGATAAAAACTTGAATTATCAATACAAGAGTGAAGACTATTCGGAAATTTGTTTTTTCCAATACTCTAATTATTTATTTAAATAAATTAATAATAATTAAAAATNCAAACCGAGAGTGTGAAAGTCGAGAAAAATTAGGTCGGTCCAGACCTAAACCTAATATTTAAATTCCTCTAATTTCAGACATAAAGTGAGAGGGAATTAGCTCTGGAATTGAGTTTTTGAAAAACGGACTAAGTTTAGAGGAAGGAGAAAGTCCTCCTACGTCACTGATTCTTGGTTTCAGTCTCATAATTAGGTTTGGTTCAGACCTAAACCTAATATTTAAATCTTTCTAATATCTACACATGGAGCATAGTACGGAGTGGTCTTTTAGTGGATGCCTAAAGTATTTCAATTCACCCACTCTTTCATTTTTCACCCTAGAATAAAATTCCACATGTGGGTATATATGAAGTAGTAAATGAACATAGTTTGCCGCAGCAATGACTACTGACATTTCTTCTACAGTCCAACCAGTGTTTTTAGGAAGACTGGAAGTTACTTTTGACCCATGCTATTTGCTGGAGAAAGGGGTGCTCCAAAAATTATTGCCAGTAAGACTCCTTAAAGCAAATTTTTTTAGATGATACTGTTTACATGTTTCAGAAAGATTATGCGAAAGTAGAGAGGAGAATTTTTTTAATCAAGTCTCTGCGACATCTAGAAAAAAAGTTACGATGTTTTGAAAATTTTAATTTCCGAACATTCGTTTGGGACACCTAACTTCTCATGTACATTGTCCCAAAAGAATGTTCCGAAATTACAATTTTCAAAAAATCGTAACTTTTTTTCTAGACGTCATAGAGACTAGATTAAAAAAAATTCTCCGTTCTACTTTCGCATGATCTTTCTGAAACATGTAAACAGTATTATCTAAAAAAATTTGCTTTAAAGAGTCTTACTGGCAATAATTTTTGGAGCACCCCTTTCTCCAGCAAATAGCATAGATCAAAAGTAACTTCCAGTCGTTCCAAAAACACTAGTTGGACTGTATAGCCACAGGTTTCCAACGCGAATCTGGCTTTTCATTCAAAAGTGTGTTAATTTTCAGTTTGCTAATTATTGATGCAATCAATTTTGGTTAGCGAATTTTGTTAGTTTGTAGAATAGCGTTGCAACGGGGCATTATTTGCTGGTAAGACTGTTTTGGATAATTACTGTATCATAAGTTAAATTATCTTTGTCGCAATTAAGTTAAAATGTGGCGGAATTCCGGATGAAATGGTCAAGTAGCGTAAGGTGTAAAAGCAATTCTAAACAGATAAAAACTTGAATTATCAATACAAGAGCGAAGACTATTCGGAAATTTGTTTTTTCCAATACTCTAATTATTTATTTAAATAAATTAATAATAATTAAAAATAGAACCATAATGAAATTAAAACTGATAGGGATTATAGGTAAAATAATAATTAAAGAAAGAATATTTCATCTAACTGTTTTCCTTTAGGCAACGTTCCCAATATAGAAGCTACGTTCCCTCGTTGTAAGGCCAAACTAATGCGCTGGATCAAAAAGGAGGTAGAGCGAGGTTCACCAGTAGCTATTTGAATTAGATTTCCGATTTTATTTATCAGGTTCAATCCTTTGGGACCCCAAACTCCACTAGTCTCGACTGCAATTGGCACGAAAAGAAATTTGTTCTCCGGGATGAAAATATATTTTTTTATTTTCTTTGTTTCGGCGATGATAGCAGCGGTTTCGGAAATTAGTTTTCAAAAAAAATTTATGCCTAAAACAATATCATTACAAATGATAATGACCATAACATAGATGAAGTCTCCTTTATCGACANAATTGGCACGAAAAGAAATTTGTTCTCCGGGATGAAAATATATTTGTTTATTTTCGTTGTTTCGGCGATGATAGCAGCGGTTTCGGAAATTAGTTTTCAAAAAAAATTTATGCCTAAAACAATATCATTACAAATGATAATGACCATAACATAGATGAAGTCTCCTTTATCGACAACCGATGGTTGAAACAGGTGCAGGTTTGTATTCTAATGCCAACTAAATTTCAAAAGTTTTATTTGCCAGTTTTCAAAATTTCCATCCCTTGCCGTAATTTAAAACTTTCAAAATATAGGAAATCAGTAACTGTTTTTAATTAGATAATTGCACATTTCTTTTGATGCATGACGAATATAATGTGAAAGAGAAACAGATACATTATAACTGTTAACATCTAACCATATTGGCTGGGTTCGAAAAATTCCGTATATTTCCTTAAAATTCGGAATTATTCAAATTATTCACGAATTCTGCAAAAGGGGTTCAAACAAGGAGGCTTGATTGCGACATTGTATCCTAAATCTATTTGAAATTTTTGAAGACTCGATTAAATAGCGAAAGTTTATTGACCGTTTTATGGGAAAACACCAGATAAAATTGTAACAATAGACAGTGCGGAAATCTTCGTATGATGATACCCAAGTTCACCCACCCCATCCGAACAAGCAGAATATACGGGAACTGTGGTGTCTATGGTGTTTGGGACGAGTAGGGTGGGTGAACTTGTGTATCATTGCCTCCCCAGATTTTCGCACTGTATGTTAAAAAGAATATTAGCCTTTCTCGTTTATGTTAACAGTATTTAAAATGTAAAATAAGGAAAGTTCACCCAAGTAAAGAAGTTTATGAAAAAATTTTTTTTTCACAATTTGTAATTTGCCGAAAAAAAAAACAATTCATTAAATTTTTCATTGTCTAAATTAATCAATGAATTATTCGAATTATTCATCCAAGAATTATTCATTTGGCAAAACCTGATATATTCACATGAATGATTTCCCAATTTCAAGACATCTTACTTATCTTTCGAAATTTTTTTCATTTTTTAGAAGCTACTGCATGTCTGCAGCCAGAAATTAAAATACTTTGTAATTTGTTAAATCGTTGTGCAATCTTATGTCCTAATTTCAAAATTTAGTTTAAATTTATAGTAAAATATACTGCTTGGTTCCTTTATAATCACTTCACTCACTTTCATCAGATTATTTAAGATTTTAAAAACTATTTTGGTATCAAATAAGTTTATTCGGCGTAAATCCCCAGGGAAAAACAGTTATTACAATGCTTGATAGAGGGAGGTACAAGATAACAGTAAAATTTACGTTTCCCATGGTATGGTATTTAAATTATGCTCTATCAAACTGCACTAGATCGGTTCAATAAATAGCAGTAAGTGATTTATAAATATGGGTTGGTACAAAGATTTGAAAATATTTTTGGAATGTTTATAAATCATGATGACTAAGTCATACCATCATTCACAAACCCTATAACATGGTTTATAAATATTGCAGCGTGTGACATTTTTCGTCTTGCGACCCTTTGACCACCGAACGGAAAATATTTACAAGAATAATAGCTGATACCAAGATCTTCAATTTTGCCAAAGCAGATTTGAAAACCCTTACGGTTTGACGATATAATAAATTTATTAGAAATTCCCATAAGAAACAATGCAATAAAGGTTTGCTGCACAAGATGAAACCGCGTAAATTCACACTTAAGCACTTGTTGATCCAACTGATGAAAATTGTTCCTGTGCATAATGGTTTATTCAGCTTTGTATTTTATTTCACATGTGTAAATATGCTTAGATTCAAAGAATTTTCAAATTAATGCAGCAGTAATTATAATTAGTAATTAATTTGCTAAAAGATCTGAAGCAATTCTAATACATAAGGTGCTAGACACATTTTAAGATGAAAAAATTAGAGAAATTTGTTTATCAAAAAAAATTTTACGCATTTAGAGAATTTTACAAATAAAGTTTGAGTGCTCAGAATAAATTAATTCCGTATTTTCTGTGGTTCAATAATGCTAACATTGGGACATGGTATGGGATTTTGTAGTTGCAAGCATGTGATTTCTTTATTTCGTATTGCTTACTCATAAGTACTTGTATAGGTTTAATTCATTGTCCTTATATTCCATACCAAACTTGACATATTCGTATTCAAAATGCTATTCGTCATATAACTTTATACAAATAATTGAAATATTATCTATCGGTAATTTTGCAACATCAGCAAATCGTATTTATTGTTATACGATGGTATTGGTAATTGGGTTCATGCTGAAAAGATATATGTTATGGAAAGCTTAAAATGTTGCATATTAATATGTTAAGTCCGCAATAAGTAAACATCTCTTTAATTTGAATATTTTGTTTAACTTGCTCGCAAAAACTTATTAGTTTATATGAAAACTCTGAAATTCACATAAGCAAGTTGCCTTTTATCTGAATTTCATCAGGCAGACATACAGGATAGTGTAGTAATTTCGAAAAATTGTTACATCCTTTCAACCAGTTAACGGTTTGCGAATCTACTTGATTGTCTTTGTATCAGCTATCGTTCTGATAATTGTTTTCCGGTCCGACGACTAGTAAACATGTTTTATAAATCCTCTACCACTATTTACAAATGCTGGTACCAAACGATATTTATAAATCATTTACCCCTATTTATAAAACCAAACTAGTACAGTGTCTTTACTGTAACTATGAAACTAATCGACCCCGGTTACTGGTTTAATCAAATTTGGTGATATGCAATAAAGAATTAAATAAATTTAAGCAATATTTTGTATTTTACCGCGTGATGAGTTTAGAAATTTCAAAAATTCATATTCAGCCAATTAGTTTGAATACTTTAATTTTAGTCCAAACCGATTGGCGGAACTTGAATTTTTCTATAATTTTTGAACATCAACTACATAACAAGATATAAAACAACCACTGTACCCAAGTATGTATTTCAGGTTATACTCAATCGGAGACGGACGGGTAATTACAAACTGAATCCCAGGTGCTTTACTGACGACTTTCTAAATAAAATTGACGAGGAGGCTACGAAACCACAACCTTTATTCTCAGGTATGAAATCAGAACAATTCAAAACAATTCCTTCTTCGGGAATTGCAGTAAGTCATATACCAATTCATGATATATTTTGCGTAGATCTTGGATCAGACATCCATGCAAGACAAAACGAATAGGTCAATTTTTTTTGAAAAAAACTGTTTTATAAATATCACTTGTTGTACTAGTGTTACACAAGACTCAGATTCAAAAGCATGATTGAGAGAAGCAGTGTAACTGTCGGTCAGAGTCGTTGATTTTCAATGAACATTTACTAAGGATCCGGATTTACTCCTTAAAAATCTTTGAGCCGTTGATCTGTGGGTGTGAGCCCGAGGAGCTAAGCGGTCGCAAATGTTTATGCTGCTTATGAGTCTATTGCAATAGAGAGGACACTCATAAAAAATCGACACTTTCAAGAGATCCAAAGTAACATCTAGTTCACTGATTCATGCGAGTTCTCAAAATTCTAAAAAATGGTTTTAATTTTGATAATTGGCTACCATTTCCATATATGTTAATTACTTTTATCTATATAGTTAACAATGTTGCACTTAAGTTTTGTAAGTAGGTGACTTTTTCTACTTTCATTCTAAGTCCAGTGCCTAAAGTCCAAGGAGGTGCAACAAAAGTGTGTTAAATTTTACATTTGTATTCGGAAGTACTGTAAAAATTGCAGAAGAGGTTTCGCTGTTCGACTCGAAGGTGAACAGGTGAACTTGTTGCAAAGTGGAATGCTAAAAGTTTTGTGGTTTTCTGGGGCACTCTGTTTCTAAACCATAATTTTTGTTGCAGATGACAACTTCAAAGTCGTGTTTTGCGATCTGATTCAAGGTGGCACAGACACAGTTTCAGATTATGTTAATTTTTTGCTCCTGCTACTTACCACTCATCAAAGTGTACAGGACAAGTTGTACATGGAAATTAAGAATGTGTGTGGGATCGACAGATACCCAAGTTTGGAAGATAAGTCAAGGTAAGCTTTTTTGACGATAAGTTATCGCAAAAGATTAGGCACATTCAGAGTTACTAAATGCTCCCTGTTTTCATCCGTAGATTTTTGCACAGAATTAGCTTTTATATCTTGAGCAATGTCTGAACGGACTGCATAACGATTTGGCTACTCCTTTTCCTTCTGCATGGAACCAAAGATAACGTACTATGTACAGAGGTTCTCCCAGAATTTTAGAAAATTTTAATGGAAAGGGGGAATTGACCTGCTGAACAATATTTAAATAGACTGGAAATAATTAGCCACTCTCTTGACCTTTAGCAGTCAAGAAAGGTCAATTGCGATTAATAAATCATCATTTTACAAACGTGAAAGACTTCATCCTGAGCAACCCATCAATAGATTTCAAAGCAATTTGGTTACTCCTTGACATCTAGGAGTCACAATGTCCCAAAAGTTTGCAGACACCATTAAGAGAATTTCAGAATTTTACAAGAAGGTAAGTTTTGATCCTCTGCCCAATGTCTAATGGACTGCAAGTTGAATCACATGTAATTTTAGATGGTCTTTAGAGGTCATGGTAGTAGCGAATTTGCCTTACAGTTGATTTAAATATTGTACAAGAGATCAAAGTTAAAAATTTTGTCAAATTTTGTAAAATTCTGACAGGGAATTTGAATAACATTTGCCGCCTTTTGTGACCGTTAGAGGTGAAGAGAGTGTCATAATCTTCACATTGTCTATCATGTCAAAACTGACATTTTGCAAAATTCTGTAAAATTCTCGACAATGACTTCAGAATGACATTTATTTGACTGCCTGAAATTGCCTGAAATTCTCACAATGATTCATCAGCAGAGCTAAATGTTATTTTCAAGTAACATGTTTGTTTAATTAAATTTTTAGAATGCAATATGCTCAAGCTGTGCTTCTCGAGGGACATCGCTGGGGGAGGATCCTTGTACATTGGCTACCTAAAAAAGTGACAAAAGATTTTACTTACCGTGGCTACACATTTAGAAAGGTAATACAATCTTGGAATGAATTATCCGAAAAAATATTACAAACCAAAACAGACGTTTCCAAGTCACATATACTTTCACCAAAATCAGGATTCGAGATTATAATTACAATTTTCGGAATTAACTTTATTTTAATAGAACTTTTTTTTTAATTCCCACTTGTTTACATAAGGCTTAAACCTACAATAGATGACTAAAAATAATTATTGAATTCATTTGATTTGCTGCTTAGAGTAACAAGAATATGATAACTAGATGGAGCATTATAAGCTCAAAGTCAAGAATAACAATGTAGCAGAGAACACAGAATGGTATCAAGGGCGACAATTCAGTCAACAGAAGTGAACAGATTGCCATGAAAACACTATTACAATTAAAATTTCCCAAGATAAACTTTAACAATACCATCACTACCCTGCAAAATATTTCATTTTCAGTTAAATGCAAAAGACTATTCTTCCAAACTTTTTGTATAAAAAGACCTAAACCTCCAACAATGTGAATATTCAAAGTGCAGGATGCTTCATTCGCTTTAGTCAATTTCCATTATTTACCTCGAGTATTGACGCTGAAGAGATTTGTAACGTCGTCATGTCCGAATGCAATGTCTAAGATTAGCTGCATCGGTGATTAGTTTTATGTTTAGGATATTTTGACCAATTGAAATGGTGGTCAACACAGACAGCTATCAAAACAAAAAACGTACGATTGTCTCAAAAATCGATTGGATTTGTAATTTGAAAACACTCTTTAGATTGTCGGTACAAATTGGTTCTAAATGTTACAGTAATATTAGGTGAGGGAGTAGCAGGTTCCTATTTTTATCCTGGATGACTCCTATAGTGGTCCCTAACTCACAATTCAACTAATTATATATTTTTTAAATTAATCAGAAGTTTTCCAAAATGGCAAATTGCCAAATAGCAGAGAGAACCTTTACTCTATTTTCCAATACACAGCTGAACTGAAAACGCCCAAAACATACAAGTTTTGCATTAAATTTTACATATTGGCAGCGCCTCACTAACTATTATTATTATTATTCGGGTTAAGTCCCTAACCTATGGGGAGGGAATAATTAGATGGTGGGACGACATATGTATACGTTTCCTACTATGTGCTGAAGCAATGCAAAATTATAAAATTTCTCATACTTCAAACTAATCTTAAGTTGCGATGCTAAAAAATTTCAATTATAAAATAAATGTTTTGTTGTTTTGTAAATAAAATTAATTTTGTTGTTCCAACAAATTATTTCGCTAAATTTTGTACATTTTCTTTGTCAAGTGCAACTTAAATGTAAAAAGCAAGATGTTAAGTTTTATTAGTTTCTCACTCTTTCAGGGAACAATATTGATGGTGAATTGTCATACAGTGTTCTTCGATGAAAAATATTGGGGAGATCCAAACATTTTTCGTCCTGAACGCTTTCTCGACAATGATGGAAATTTAATCTCACGCAAAGCAGAGAGGATTATTCCATTTGGAACAGGTGAGCACAATACTTACTAAATTGTGGGAATGTTTTGTAACAATTGAGATATTCTTATAACTCAAGGAAAAAGAAATTGTTTTGGGGAACCACTGGCACGTGATAGCACTTTCCTGTTTATAACTACACTATGTCAAAGATTTTCATTCCAATTGCCGCTTGGCAAGAAACCGTCATTGGAACCAATGATGGGAATAACAATGGGTCCATACGAATATGAGGCACTCGTTACTGCAAGACACCTCTGACGACAATAATATTATCCATATCAAAGTTTTTATTGCTTTGTAATTTATGCTCCTGTTATGGTCCTATTCCTTCCGTCAAATCTGCAACAAGCCTGTGTTTAACAATGATTTCAGCAAAATAATGTTCTCCATGACTCTTTATGGCTGCCAATTTGTTTGATATCAAACCGACATTGGCACCAAAATCCTTTTGAACCTATGCCATTAATTCGGGAATCGACCCCCCAAGAGTAGGAGCCTTGTCGCTTCAGTCATTAACATTACTGGTTAAATTTATACAAAATACAGTGCCGTGGAGTAGTGTAAACGAGTTTTTGAGTAATATTTCAACTTTATACTGCATGATTTTTCTTAAATGATGTGGCTTGGAAAAATGAAAATTCAGATATTAACCCTTTCATCCAAAAAAAATTTAATAAAATTATAATTTTCGATAAATATTAGTTGCCAGGTTAATATTTTGAGTTTCTTTAGATTATTACAGAAAGTGGTAAGAACATTAAAGTTGTTAAAATTATTATTTGGTAAAGTTTAGTGATAATGAATCGACCCTTCTGATTGGCTTGTTTACTTTTTCTTTTTGTTATTATTTCAACAACTTAAAAATATCTTTTTTAATAAATTTTTTGTATTTCCATCATTTCTTCACCATCAAGCCTCATTTATTTGTTCCAATTAAGTGATGCGTGAACTTTACTCATCAATCAACATCAACCACCATATTAAGGAATTTTCAACTTTTGTAAATATAGTCAAAAACAAATTTCAACATCAAATCAGCTGTTTCTTAAGCAAAATTAGAAAAACACATAACATTTAATACATATAACATTTTAACCATGACCTCCATAATTACCTCAAGAAGTTGTATGTTTTTAAGATTTCTTATTTCTGCAACCGATGCATGGAAACTAGCTTTAATCAAAGTTATAACCGATATAACAACATCTCGCTATAACAACCAGATTCTACGACTTCAGTGGTGCTACGACGATCTGTAATTCTGCTCTGTGTACAGTAAACCTCCCATAAACTGAATTCTCTGTTACCACGAACGTCTTTTTACGGTTCCGGCACATTTTGTGTTTTTAGAGTGTGTTTTAGCTCGGTTAAGCCGACCTAACAACCAAACATTCCGTTCTCTCGAGTCTCTGCTTATATGAGGTATATGGTTATAAAATAACTTTTAGATTATAATTAACATTAGGTAAATGTATTTAGTTTTTTAATTGTCTAACTCTTGCTCTATGTCTGGTTTTATTATTTCTCTTAATAATTCTGTCTTGTAAAGTTATGCTTAAAATATTTTTTCCTAATACAATTGAAGAGCTAGTTATTAAGGGGAAACCATGCCAAAAACTCGCTAGACTATGTATATTGATTTTTACATTTTGAAGGAGAGTTTATAAGGCGGAGTACCGTCAGATTCACAAATTTTGATGGCTGTTAGATCACTCTGTCAACTGACTATAAATTGGAAACTAGTTTGTTGCTAAAGATCAGCTTCGATTAAGCTGAACTTTACAAATAAAATCGCTTCGACGTAGAACATTTTTATATTCAATTAATTAAAATCAAATAAGTAAAGACATCGGAATTTCAACAAGTTGGTGAATAAAAGGTAAAAGTTTCTGGCCTGCGGAATTATGGTAGCTGGTATTATAAGGGTCGACCTTTCCTGCTGCAGAGTAGTGTAGGTGACATTTTATACAGCGTAATTTAAATATCTAGCAAAAAAACTCGATCGTATTGCTTTCACCACAAATTCCATTGTGCAACAAGCAGCAATTGCCATTAACGAAGATGTTAAATCTTAATACTAAAAATTATCTTCTCCTAGTCTGAAGGAATTCCAGTTGGTTAACTTTAGATTTTGAAAAGAATCTATAACGTTAACTAAGTGGAAATTCTTCATTCAGTTAACTTGAGATTCTGAAAAGAATCTATAACGTTTACTTTACTCCTCCCACATTCCTGTCCAGGCCTTTGTTTAAAATTTAGGTGGAAATTAACTCTTTACTAGTTTAAGTTTCTATCATTCTTGTTAGAACTATAAGTGGACTAGATATTGAGTGGACGACACCTCCCTGCAGGTTAATTAGTAAACAAGCTTATCCTCTCAATAAATTCAATTATTTAAGTCCGCACTACTCATTGTCCCAGCAGTTCAGCAATCATTCACACACTGCCCTTCAGAATATATTCGATTTTAGGAAGAGCCGGGTAGTTTTTTCCAGCGAATCAAACAGAAGAAAAGATTAAAATATTTATACTTTGAGATTTTATTTATGCTTTGAAATTTAGAATTCAAGATAGAGACTTATATCCTTGAACTTTTGAACTTTTGTAGGAATTTACTAACTAATCCATATCCTAGTGTTGGGTTAGAAAATGTTAGAGCAGAAGCAAATTGGATTCAAAGTTATTTACTTTATCACAGGGATTTTGTTTTTCTAATCTAAATACTTCTCAGGCACAGGCAAGGTTTTATAAATAACAACCTTTAAATAGGGCTCTACTTTAAGCTTTTGTAAAAAAAAATCGTTTTGAAATTAAATTCAACTTAACAAAATTTGAATTTCTATTTAAGTTTTGCCTAAACTATTTTTGTCACAGATGAGATAACTCGCAGGTGCGACTAAACTCAATTTCGTGTTAGGTCGAATTGGAATAACGCAAAAATGATTTGTGTAAGTAAATGCAATATCCTTTCTCGGTGTGGATACAGGAGGTTTCAGATAAGTTTCAGAAACTTGCTGATTCTAGTTTCAAAATTACGTAAATTCATTTACGATTTTACACAGTTCATTTTGTCAACATCTTCATTCCTTATTGAACTCTCAAATTGGTGCCTGTGGGTCATAAAAGACGACGCTATTTCTAGCCCAAATTAAAAAAGGAAATATTCAACCTCCACCTTTGGGATTTAACAGTTATGCTCCCAATCGTAGTCTTTGTACAAACTGATATATGGTTACACTCAAGGTTGCTATGAGAATTATTGAACAACCACTATTATAAGGTTAGACCATAACTCCAATTTTTTTTTTTTTTTTTTTTGAAAAAATAACAAACAATAAAATTGCAAACAAACTTTTTCGAATTTTTTTTTCAATGAGAAAATTCACGTTTTTCAATTATTTCTGTCGAAAATTGTTATATTTGGAAAACTTAAATTGTACGACAACGTCAGTTCCGCACCGCACTATGCCGTAAGAATAAATCAAATTATACTACTTTTTAATATTATTTTATCCCGATTATCCGATTTACTCTAGAATTATTAAATAATTAATAATTTTTAACTAAAAAAAACTGGTAATAATTATTTTATAGTGTCCTTGGGACTCTAAGAATCCCGTTTTTAAAGCGATAACGAGCAGACTGTTTATTGCCATTTTTCAATATATGATGTGATGTGAACTGACAGCGAAAACGGCTTCCTGGCATCGTGCATGTTGAAGTTGGTAAATTGACTTAAGTGCTATCTCATGTCTTCCAAGCTGTTTTTTTTTCAAAAATTCTGGATTTTAATCCAGTTGGATTAATTGATTAATCCCAATTGAATTAATCTGAAAATGTCGATTAAAGATTATGGATTAAAATTGATAATATATTTCATTATAACCTTGGAAACGGTCTCAGATGACAACCTGTCATCTGACTTCAAAAAAAAAAAAAAATTGGAGTTATGGTCTAACCTTATAATAGTGGTTGTTCAATAATTCTCATAGCAACCTTG